>BMAO01023590.1:783903-1013586 GCA_019973975.1 Trichonephila clavata
TAGAAATATAAAGTGTCACAAAGGGAAGGTGCAGGAAGGTAAAGTGTTGTGGAGGAAGATGAAAAATACTCAACTTGTTAAAATTTTAGTATATACACCAGTGTATTTGAAAACACTGTATTTTGAATAAATGAAGATGAACAAATAAGAGTTTGTTGTAGTTTAGTCAGAATCCTTTCTTCAGATTAACTGTTTGCATCAAGATCATAAATTATATTTTATAGGTCAAAGAATCTGAGCATCAAGCATTAAAGGAAGTCTTTAAATTAATGTATTGTTTTGTTAAGTAATGGTGCAATGTAACATTTGAGCATCAAATTGTATCATTTTATTTCACTTTTTGTAAAAATATTTTTAAATAATACTGATTAAAAGCTTAGATGTTTTCAAACAAAAGTTATGACCTATCGTATTGTTTAATCTATGGCATCTCTATTTACATACAGATGACTTAAATAGTATGAATAATTTAGAATTTACTGAAAAGTGTAGAAACTCTATGCCCTTACCCTTGTGATCTGAATCATAAAATTAACTATTTTCTATCTCTCAAATGGATATTTTGGATAAAAATTTTCTGTAGAAGTACAAGGCTGAGATTTTGCTGAGAATATTTTGGGAGAAAAGGCAACCATTTGATAATTCATATGACAGTAAAAAATTTGGCACAGTACTCAAAGCTGAAGGAGAAAGTATTAAAGTAATATGGTACCCTAAAAATCCTTAAAGTGTCGAAAACTTTTTTATTGGCTTATTTGATACCTCGAATCTTTATAAACATGCCTGAAAATTTCAAAGCTTTACCTGCATTTTTTTAATCAAATTATGGAGCAATGTTTGATGCTGTACAGCAACTACCACACCCATATTTCAGATTATCTGCTAGAAAAGAGCCTGATAAAAAATGAATTATTTTTTTACTGAGCGTAAATGAGACTTACATTATATATGCAATAACAAATCATTTCAAGAAAGAATTGTGCAAATTCATGCAAAAATTCTAGTTTGTGAATTGTTTATTGGAAGAGCAGATAGATTTGGTCAAAATTTAAAAGTTATGTGTGCTTTTTATGATATTATTATGAATGAAATTAAAACTTCAAAATGGATTCTCCCAAAATACAAATACTAAATCTCATTTTGATAACTCAGATAATTACAAATCTAATTTGCAAGAACAGCAAAACTCTCCCATTTTTATAAATTTGTTTTTGGCGATATATATATATCCCATGTGTGTGAAATTCAACACTTTTATTATTAAAATATTTTAAGATATTTATTTAAACAAATGCACATATGCAGTTCTTAAATTTTGATATATTTTACCTATAAATTGTTATTTGATTTTGCTTTCATTCGTGTACAATATTTAACATGCGAAGGCTTTTAAAATCATGGAAATAAAAAATAAAGGCATAAACATCTTTTGTACATGTTGTGCATTAGCTCTAAGCATGGAATTAGCTCTGAAGTGTGTGTATTTATTTTTTTAAATAATTATTAAAATAAAGTTTTATGAAATATCGATCTTTCATTCGTTTTCTTCCATATATTCATTATGGCAGTATACTGTTTAATTGTTCTACATTTGTGTAATTGTTTATGGTAAGAAGTTTTTAAAAAGCTAATTAACATTTCATAAAAGTTTCAGACTATTCGATGAATATTATATCATGCTATTCATGGAATGAAAACTTCAAACTCATTTTTCTCCATGTTAAATTTTTGTACATATGCTATTATTCAAAACCCTAAGGCTTTTTTGATAATTGAAGTATGGGTTTGAAATTTTTTACACACGTTCTGAAATGTATGTTTTGTAAAACTGTGCGTGAAATTAGCTCTAACATGTGTGTGTGTTTAGTACTTTTTCTAAAAAATTTCAAAATCAAAATTAATGTTTTTTGAGAAATTTTGAAGTTTAACTAGAAAAAAATTAAAGAGCAATAGCAGAAAAAAAAGCCATACAGAGTTGTATGTAGTATAATATAAGGTACTTGGAAAAAAAATTGGAAACAAAAGAAATATTTTTAAAAAGCCTTAGAAATTTAAAAAATATTTTTAAAAATTCAAATTTTTTAATTTTACGAACATTTTGCAAAACGAATTAAAAAATTTTGGTATGGAATTATTATTAAATATTAACCTTTATAATCAAATATTAAAATAAAAAAAATTCTGGAGATGGTACCATATCGCCTTAAAGAAGTTTCAGAGTTCACCCCCAAGACTCTCAGAGCTCAAAAATTTTGAGATAAAACAATATCCAGTTTGCATTAGGGTTGAGTGCAACTTTGCCAGTTGTGGGAGGTCAGTGACTTTAAAAGTCTATGCGAGTTAACGAGTTCAGATAAATTATTTAGCACATTGGGTAAGGAACTAGTTGCATATAGGAGTCAAACAGGCAGAAAAGTGGTACACACAAGCTCCACAACATGTCATCAATATTTACATTTCATCCTGTAGGAATGCAAGACTGAACTGTGTCATACTCTTATGGGATGGGAAATGAAGCAAATAAGGGTAATAAGTTTTGTGACCAAAATATGTTTCTAAAATCTTTGTGTCAAAGGTTAAGGCTCCAAAATGAGTTATCTGCAAAAACAATTTTCATTATAATCAGTGTACTGAATTTTAAAAAACTGTAGGTGAAAGAAAGAGTTCATGTAATTCAAGAAAATGGGTTGTGCTATAATTGTTTCATGAATCACAAGTCTCCTCATGTAGATCTAAGCTACATAGCAGAGTTTCAAAACAAAAAAACACACACATTTATTTACATTTTACGGAACATTTTGATGATAATCGACCTGCAACACTGCCAAAAATAGTGCTGCAGAAGGCAGCAAATTCTAACTCCAGTGCTCAGTTAGTCGTGCTTTATATCCAAATGTTATGGGAAATATATTACCACTACAAATCTATCAGCAAATAGCTATTATGCACGACTGTCAATTTTTTTTAAAGCACAAGCAGCATCTAATTTGGAAGATACAAAAAGTTCTTAAATTTATTTAAAGAGAACATATTAACTCATCAAAACTTACCATAAGTGGAAAACCAATTGAAGTAGGTTTATAGGATTTAATCAACCATAAGATAGCAAGCATGTCAACTGAATTAAAGTGAAAATGTGAACACGGCGAGTGGGCACACTTCGTAGAAAGACATAGTCTGGTTGGTATTTTTGTGGCATGAACATTATCATAATACGATCAAAAAACTAGAAAAAAAATTTTTAAGCAAGTCAAAATTTACAATCTATAAGACATACACTTAAACTACAAAATTATGCATGTTTTTAAACAAAACTTTCACTTTAATCCTCGGCCCCTCTCTTTTTAATACACAAAAAAGCCATCTCTTTCAAAAATTTTACAGCATCTAAAATTTACACTAGAGAACAACTGCTTTTGGATTTGGAGATCAATCTGATCCCCTCATGAGAAATTCAACTTTATAGAAGTAAATTATTTTTTTTATTGATGAATGATACTGAAATTGCAATGTGAGAGTTCCGTTGATTTTATATTTTGTCATTTATTTAGCATTCAGAATTTATTTTTTTCCATGTTTAGAGTTTTTAAATGACAGTAATAATATATAATGCAATATACTTTATAACACAATTGTCTTTTGCAGAAGTACAAGTGACTAGAGAATAAAACAAACACTCCAAATACAAATCAAGAAAACAAAAAATCACAAGGCATGAATAAATAAATAAACGTGTTCCAAAATAAAGACAATGCAAACACAATATACATGTTCGACAGTGACAGTAACAGATCTACAACAAATTGGTTTCTAGAAACCTTCACTCCATGCAGAAATTTTATTTTGTCTCTCGCAGCTCTAAAGGCACATTTCTTTCACTTCAGGGTCCCCACTGGTTCAATTGGGGGGGGGGGGGATTTATTGCACAAAACACAGATTCATAATTCTTCCATGAATGCAGGAATAAATTCTCAATGTGAAATTAAAGTGTCTGAGGATTTCTTGAAAATTATTCAAGCATTCAATGTAGCAATGTCAAGGATGTTGTAACAAGCATGAACAGGCCATTTGCAAATTCATCTTGTGATATATTTTCCTAGCATCTAGTCTGCAACATCTATGCTGCATTTAGTACAAGGGGTGATCAAATGAAAAGGTACGAAACGACATAAAAATGAAACAGTTAAATATTTGCATATTCCGCCATGGGAGAATGTAGTGAGACTTCTCAGGATGCCATTGGAGGCTTTGACTGGGATCGGATCATGCGCGGGCGCCCGCATGCGCAGGAGAGAGCAAAGGCTCTTATAAAAAGCGGTGTCCAAATGATGCTGCAATCTGTATGAGGACAGGATGGCGTTTGCTTTGCAAAATTCGACGATTGAGGAGCAGCGAAGTGTTATCCGATTTCTGACAGCGGAAGGTGAGAAACCGGCAGCTATTCATCGGCGGATGGTGACCGTTTACGGGGAGAAATGTGTCTCTGACACGTCTGTCAGAAAATGGAGTGCCCGTTTTCATGCGGGTCGTGAGAGTGTGGGTGATGACCAGAGGCCAGGCAAACACTGTCATCACGAGCGATCTCATCGACAAGGTGGACGACCTAGTGAGAAACGTGTCACGTTGCAAATGTTGGTGCTGAAGGTGGATGTCAGCTATGGAACCGAGTGGACAATTGTTCACGACAGGTTGCGATTTCGGAAGGTGTGTGCCACATTGGTTCCGAAGCAGCTCACCGACCAGCAAAAGAAACTGCGTATGGGACTAGTACTGCAACATCAGTTTCGGTATCAGGAAGACCCCGCTTTCATGAAGCGGATCGTCACAGGTGATGAGACCTGGTGCCATCACTACGAGCCAGAGACAAAGCGGGACAGCATGCAGTGGAAGCATGCGTCGTCACCTCCCCCTAAAAAGTTCAGAGCCGTGAAGTCAGCAGGCAAGGTGTTGCTCAGTCTTTTTCGACGTTCAAGGTCAGCTACTCGTGGAATTCCTCGAGCACAGAAAAAGCATTAACTCCGATGTGTACTGTGAGACACTCCGACACCTACGCAGGTCCATCAAGAACAAAAGACCGGGGCTGCTCACGAAGGGTGTGGTTCTGCTCCATGATAACGCGCGTCCACATGGCTCCAGAGTCACACAAATGGAACTGGAGAAGTTCAAATGGGAGACGTAGGACCATCCGCCCTACAGTCCGGACATGTCGCCCTGCGATTTCCATGTGTTTGGTCCACTGAAGAAACACCTGAAAGGGAAGCTCTTCAACTCTGACGACGTACTCAAGGATACTGTGAAGGACTGGGTCTCCTCACAGCCACAGGAATTCTGGGAACAAGGAATCCTGCGGCTTGTTCATCAGTGCGATCGTTGTGCTCAGGCCTATGGTGTATATTTTGAATAAAGTCTACATTTGTACCTACCGCATCGTTTCGTACCTTTTCATTTGATCACCCCTTGTAGTATCAAGTCATTAGTCAGAAGATATTTCCAATGATCAATTCAGAGTCGAATGGATTAGAAAAGATTCAAGCTCAGTAAGGGTATGGGTAGAAGAAAAAATAGTGCTTTGTTCCTTATATCAGTTTTACAGAAAACTTGGAAGATTGGTAAAATTTTAGTAACTATAATTTGTGCATTTATATATAAAATCTAGTACAATATTCATTTCCTCCTTTTATTTTATAGTTATGTTTCTTAGAATCTGATTTCTATCTTTTAGCTTTGTTGGTTGTATAATTTTGCCAATAATAAATATATATTGATGATTCTACGTTAAAAAATTTTTTGGTAGTTCTATGTTATAGCCAATTGTGGGTGAAACTCTTATGTTTGCTGAAAAATTTGTTCATTCACAGGAATCTAAAAATGATTCAAAACAGTAAGAATGGCATTCAACTTATAAAGAGGTCAGAATTTTATTTTTCATTTACATCATGCAGAACACAGTAAAAATACTGGTTGAACAGTGGTATTGGTCAAATAAAGAAAAACTAGTAACTTTTCCTTCGGAAACTGACATCAAACAGACAATATCACAATTTGAAACAACAACTTTATTTTTCTAACAGTAAAATTTATGATCCTGACACACATCCTAAACTGAATAAAATTTGACCTATTTATTCAAAAATAAATGATTTGAGTAAACAATCAGTTACCAAATAACAGGACATATCTATTTAAGAGTCTTCTCTTAAAAGACTTGCAATGAAGCAGTACCTACCTTTGAAATTGGCCAGATTCGATTTATAAAAATTTATACGTTGTGTGAGGCAAAAAGTTGATACATTTGGTTTTCAATGATTTTACAGGGGAAAAAAACTTTTTTATGAAGATTTTACGAAGCCATAATTTTCTAAACCAAGTGATTGTAACACTAATGAAGCCTTTATTACATAAAGGATATTATGTAACATTTGATAGTTATTTTTCTTCTCTTTTAACTGATACCCTTAAAAAACAAAACTGATTCTTATTGGACAATCATATTTAAAAAAAAAAAGATGTTTCTAATTATGTGAAAATTAAAAAACTCAAGAAAAGCGGACATCCTAGCATTCTGATGCAAGGAAGTTCTCATTTTGAAACAGAAAAAGTAGTCAATTGTTTCAACTATTCAGAGATGAATGCTGTAAAATCATCTGAAAATGAAGGTGGTTATTGGCCATAACAATATCATGGGTTGCATTTATAGTGCCAATCAAAATTTCGTATCTTACACTACCCCAAAGAAATATAGAAGAAAGTATTATACAAATAAAATACTTTTTCATTTATTCTATCAATGCATTTGGAATTATGTCCTATACAAGAAAAATGGTGGCTTTCTCTAACACAGCTTTTAAGATTAGATTTGGTAAATGAAATGGTTATAAAAGTACCACTTGGAATCAATGGACAGCAAAAGAAGTTGGTCATCATTTGAAATTACCACACCAACTAACTGAGGAACACTTTGTAAACCAACTGAAAAAGAAAACCAAGCAAGGAAGTGTGTTGTCGGGTGTAGCAAACAAAGTAAGGGTATAAGGATAAGAAAAGAAACAAGGTACAACTTAAGCTGATACAGAACTTTGTGCTCATTTGCTCCACGTTTTGAAATTTTTTGAAGGCAACATCTGAAAGAGAATTTAAACTAAAACCCATACAAGATAGTTTTGATATTCATAAACAAAATGTTTCTTGACAAAGTAAGAAAAAATTATCTGTAATAAATTATTTCGCGTTTGTGTTAAATGTGGTTTTTACATTTTGGTATGCAAGCAGATTGTATAGCTATTTTTAAAACATTATTTAAAATAAAAACCCTTTTCCCAGACATTTTTTATGCAGGTTTAATATTTTTGCAGATTTAATATACATCTCAAAGCACAGTAGAGATAATATAGTATCATACAGAATTTTTTTTTTAAATTTAAAACTTGCAGGGTAAACTGGAGGTTAGTGGACAGAACATCAGCAAAAAAAGTGCTTATATGTATTGTCTGATGATCTAATAAGATTTCTTGCACAATTAAGTAATGAAAATAACTTTCATATAAAATTCTCCAATATTTATTTTACATTATAGTAAATCTTTTTTAAAAATACACTTAAAATAAATAAGATTTAATCTTAAGCTGCATTGAAAATAACTTCACAGCTTAAATGGTAAAGTTGTATATTAAAGAATACCTGAGATCCTTTAAGAGAAGAGACACCCATATACAAAAACACACCATACAAAACTGGCATTGGAATATGCTGAAAAAAGAAAAGAAAAACAGAAATGTCAAAAAATTAACACCCCAGAATTTATTTTTAATAAAGTCATTTCATAATTTTTTCATCGAGAAAAATAATTATAACAAATAATTTTAAGGTTACAAGTAAAAGTGACAAAACAATTTTAATCCTTGGAGATTTCATGTATATTTACTCAGAAAATAAAAATTACTAATGTCTATAGAATTGATTATTGATCTTGTCTTAAATATGAAGAAATTGTGCAACAATATTGAACATTGATAATTAATGTTCATAACTCATTTGGGTCAAGTTTATATTACTGAATAATTAATAATTTAATGATTAACAAATTTTAGCTACCATAAATAAACTAACCAACTTCAGCTATATAAATTTATTTATATACAATCTCAAGCCATAAATTTATTGTTTTCAAAACTTAATATAATTTTTTTTCCCCCAAAAAAATTATAACACATTTATCTAGAATATTTCCTTTCTATTATTTGAATTTATGTTGAAAAAAAGCTATGACTACTAAAAATTTAACATATTTACCTGAAGTACTGAAGTAAAAAGAACAGATAAACCAACTAACATGAATATGAAAATCTGAGTCACTCTCTGTTCTCTAAAATAAAAATTTTTTTCATATTTTAGTTAGCAACAAAAAAAAGTCAAAATTTTGATTGAGTTGTGATAAGGACACAAATTATCACGACTTTCTTTCATACATAGATAAAATATTTAAAAATGCAAAACATCTTACACTATTAAAATTCGAAGGTAAACAAATGTATCTATCTATCTATTTATCTATGTGCGTCTATCTTCTCACGAACCGCACCACGCAGAAAGTCGCGGAACGCACCAAAAGATCGGGAATTTTCCGGGGAAGCCGTATTGCCCATTTATATTCCGATATTGTAATTACTTGAAAAGATATTAATTAAAAACCTTAAAACGCCTAATTGTTTTACGCCTGTCAGTTGTTTACTTGGCGGAACTTCCGTTCCGTTTCGGCCGAGCGGTAATCTTAAGTTTTTCACCATTTTAAAATTGTCATCCAATTTTAAAAACGAAAATTAGATATGGCGGGTCCCAGCCAAAATGGCTTATACCCAGTATCCCTGAAGATAGGGTGAAAAAGAAAGACCATTAGAAGAGTAACGCCTCCCGGAGGGAGGCAAAATGTACGAGGTAAAGCCGTCACGAAATAAACCCTTTCGGGAGAAAACGTGGAGGGGGGAGGGGAGGAGGAAGAAGCATCGCTGGGCGAAAAACGCCGAAGTTCCCCTGCGTTCGCAGGGGTGAAAATGGGGAATGACGTCAGCTATTCTTCATCTGACCTAGTTTTAAAAGATAGTAGCGGAAGCGTGTGATGTAGTTCAATGTGTAAATTAAGTATTTTTGTTGAGTTATGGGGGCTTAAGGGGAATTTCCCACTTAGAAGATTTGTATGCAAAATTAACTTTAGTATGTGGATAAGTAAATAATGTTTGTGCTTTAATTAATGGGTTGTCATGATTTTCGATACTTCTAAAAACATTTCTAGAAAGTTTAGTGATGTAGTTATCTATCGGCTCCATATGTAAGTCGTTGTGTATGACTGAATTCCTAACGTACCAAGGTGCGTTAGTGATAATTCTCAGAATTTTATTTTGTATGATTTGGATCCGTTTAGTATGGGTCGGTGCCGCCGCGCCCCAGATGGGGCAAGCGTATGTTATCACTGGGCGCAAAATACGCTTGTAGAGAATGACTTTATTTTCTAGGGAGAGTGGTGACCTTCTCCCAATAAGGGAGATGGCCAGAGCAATTCTTCCCCAGAATTTCTCAGATAGATAATCTATGTGTGATTTGTAAGTTAGTCGATTATCTAGATATAGTCCCAGGTAACGCACAACCGAGACCCATTGAATGTTGTTTTCAAAGAGTGTGAGTTCAGTCTGTGGGTCGATAACGCCCCATTTTCTGAATACAATAGCCGTCATCCAATTTTCGGTGTTGAAATCAGACAAAAAATAATTACAGAATCGGAAAGATCATTTATTTCGCCACGATACGGTATAATTTTTTTTGTAAAATAACGATATTTTCTATATTTTTCGAATTTTTTAAAATAGTGTTAAAACAGATGCGTTTTTATGAAAATTATTTCTAAATCGTTGGGTATGAATTACTTTTCGTGTTATTAAATCGATATTCTACACTAATTAACTTCAAGCCTTTCTCTTTTAGATCCATTCATTTAAAAAAAAATAATAAAATTCCCAAAACTTTTTTTTTAAAGAATTTTTAAAAAGTAGTCCCAATTTTTACTTCACATTGAATAACTTCATCATTTATGAAGGTAATCTCACAAAACCTTTTTTCCGTGTGTAAAGTAATATTATCCGTAACATATACGAAGATTGAAAAAATTGCTTCAAAATTACGGATTTTAAAAAACATTGTGATTTTCGTAAACTTATGTTTTTCTGAGAAATAAATTAAAAAGTAGTAATTTGTACATTTTTTATTTCAAAGTACGTTATTTTTGCAAATAGTTGGTGATGTTTGAGAGCATTAACGTAAAAATTATGCCCTTAAAATGAAGGTAATAATTCTTAAAATAATTTAAAATACGCAATTTTACATTTAGCCAAACATTGGTGTCGAAAATTATTAGCTTTGTGCCAAAGACTTTTGACCTGTTTCGCCTTCGACCGCATCTAACTCAAGGGTTACACTAAAAAAATTCTGCCTTAAACAAAGGGAAATCAGTAACTTTGGCGAGTAAAAAAAAAAAAATGCGAGTGGAAAAGTTACTTCTTGGTCAATTTTTGTTTATATAATTTTCAAAATTAAATAACTATATATGTCAGATTAAGATGATAAAATGCATTTCTGAGATTCATTTAAAATATTTATCAGTATCGAAATTTTTGTTCTCTTTCATAAAACTTATAGTTTACTTTAAAATAATGCCTAATGTATATTTCTTTTTTTGACATATAACTTCATAATAAAATCAAAGTATTTGCCCATTTCGAAATTTTTTTTTGGAAATAGCCAGTTAAATAGGTATAAATTCCTTAGAAAAAAAAAAAAAAAAAAGAAAAAAAAAAAGCTATGTTCGTATTATATATTCTTTATTATTAATTGCTTTTTTTTAAAATATCAAAAATCAATAAATTTTTTGCAATACATTTAAATGTAATCTTCAATCGAAATCTTTCAATCGTTATTTGAATATCCTGTGGATCCCCTCAATTAAAAATTAAATTCAATTTGAACCCCCCCCCCCTATTCATTATTATTGCCTATTTTCACTTCTGCTACTGGTCTGTGTGGCGTGGTTGGCTAACGCGCCGTTTCCGCCCTACCGCTAAGTGTCTAATTCTTATTTTCTGGGTTCAAACCTAGAGGATTCGATTTTAGAAGTGAAATTTTGTAACTTGAAAAATTTATACTTTCTGTTCTTTTTTCAGCATACAACTATTTTTAAAAATGCTACAGTTTCGTTTCCGGGAAAAAACTATCTTTCTTTAAAGAATTTTATAGAAAAAAAACAACTTTTTTTTTTACAAAACAATGCTGTTTTGCATATTTTATGATTTTTTCTCATATGAATCAATATCGTTGCGTTTATATAAAAGAAAATAATTATTGTTAAAATAATGAACATGCTTGGTTTTTCGTAATATATTATATCAGAACGTTTTCTTTGTTGAAAGAATTGTTTTCTGTAAATCATTAATCGAAATTTTTCAATCGTTACGTATAAGGATTTCTTATAACTATGATAAGTAAACCATCTGAACTAAAAAGATTCATACTTTGCTCTTTTAATATCTGTGATTGAATAAATTAAATACCAAACATTTATTTGTCACGATTCAAATTTTTTTTTTTCAAAATAATAATACTTTGCCTATTTTATGATTTCTTCTAAAATGAATAAATATCGATGCATTTAAATGAAAATGATTTTTAAAAAAGTCATTGATCATTTAGAATCAATGATTAAAAAAATAAAATGCCAAAAACTATATTTCTTTAAAGAATTTTATAGGAAAAGAACTTTTTTTTTTTACAAAACAATGATGTTTTGCATATTTTATGATTTTTTCTCATATTAATCAATATCGTTACGTTTAAATAAAAATGATTTTTAAAACTTTCAGAATCAGTGATTTAAAAAATAAAAAGCCGCAAACTTATTTGAGCGAATTTTAATAAAACACTCAAAATACTTAAATCAATCATTTAATAAATTCTTCATTCGTAAAGATAATTGCATGAAACTATTTTTCTGTGTGTCGAACATTTCAAAAAATCCTCACAATTTTATTTCAAGATTTAAAATAGTAGTGAAATTTTGTAATTTTAAAAATTTCTACTTCTCTGTCTTTTTTCAACATACAACTATTTTTAAAAAAGCTATATTTTCATTTCCGGGGCCTAAAAAATTGCAACGAAAGAATTGAAATGTGAGTGAGGGATTTTTAAAAAGTCGAACTGTTCACCTACTCCAGAGTTTTTTGGCGACGGACTTCGAAATTTTCAATTTAAAACTTTTAGAATCAGTGATTTTAAAAAAAAAGCCAAAAACTTTTTTGAACAAATTTTAATAAAACACTCAAAATACTTAAATCAATCATTTAATAACTTCTTCTTTTATAAAGGTAATTGCATGAAACTTTTTCCCCCCATATCGAATATTTCAAAAAATCCTCACAATTTTACTCCAAGAATTAAAATAGTATTGAAATTTTGTAATTTTAAAAATTTATACTTTGTCTTTTTTTGAGCATACAACTATTTTTTAAAAGACTACATTTTCGTTTCCGGGAAATAAAAAATTGCAACGAAAGAATTGGAAAGTGAGTGGGTGATTTTAAAATTCACCGTTTGCCTATTCGAAAATTTTTGGTGACGGACCTAGAAATTTTCAACCATTCTCAAGTGACGAGGACCTGAGCTTTCACCCATCTTTAATAATTACCACACCACACCAACGCAAGAACAAATTTCGAAACAGGGAGTTTTTATGACATAGTTAAAGAAATCACTCACATCGCGCGCATACACACACAAGTGCTATCAGCCTGAGGGAAACACGAAATTTCAATGGGGATGAAATTATTCACTCAGGAAAAGGAAAGAATTGGAAAGTGAGTGGGTGATTTTTAAATTCCCACTGTTTGCCTATTTGAGGGCTTTTGGTGACGGACCTCGAAATTTTCAACCATGCTCAAGTGACGAGGACGACACATGAGCTTTCATCCATCTTTAATAATTACCACACCACACCAACGCAAGAACAATTTCGAAAAAGGGAGTTTTTATGACATTGTTAAAGAAATCACTCACATCGCGCGCATACACACACAAGTGCTATCAGCCTGAGGGAAACACGAAATTTCAATGGGGATGAAATTATTCACTCAGGAAAAGGAAAGAATTGGAAAGTGAGTGGGTGATTTTTAAATTCCCACTGTTTGCCTATTTGAGGGCTTTTGGTGACGGACCTCGAAATTTTCAACCATGCTCAAGTGACGAGGACGACACATGAGCTTTCATCCATCTTTAATAATTACCACACCACACCAACGCAAGAACAAATTTCGAAAAAGGGAGTTTTTATGACATTGTTAAAGAAATCACTCACATCGCACGCACACACACACAAGTGCTATCGGCCTGAGGGCAACACGAAATTTCCATGAGGGTGAAGTTATTCACTCGGTAAAAGCCCATGCAACGCCGGGCTAAGCAGAGAGGAAAGAAACAAAGAAATCAAAGTAATTTCGGAAAATAATATTGCAAGTGCTGAATTTGTGAAGTTGAGTGAATATTAACGTCCCACTGTTCAGCAACACGAGGCCTTTCAGGGATGGTCCGCGTAATTTTGAACCATGGTCAAGTGACGCGGACGACACCTGAGCTGGCACCCCCTCTCATAACTACCACACCACACCAACGGGAGGACGTTTGAGCTCTCGACATAATTTATGTGCATTTTTCCCCTACACGGCGAGTCTTCAGTGGTACTAGGATCGAGAATTTGTGAAGAGAAGGGAAAATGTTAAGCAACAAAGCCATGACACGCACTCACGGGTCATGCACTCACATCGTACGCGTCAAACCCCACAAAAGTGTTGGCGTTAGAATAAAAGGAGGAAATTAACATGGGGGGATTAATTTATACCCTAGGTATAAGCCCGTGCAACGCCGGGCCATGAAAGCTAGTCTTACACTATTAAAATTCGAAGGTAAACAAACGTATCTATCTATCTATGTGCGTATATCTTCTCACGAACCGCACCACGCAGAAAGTCGCGGAACGTACCAAAAGATCGGGAATTTTCCGGGGAAGCCGTATTGCCCATTTATATTCCGATATTGTAATTAGTTGAAAAGATATTAATTAAAAACCTTAAAACGCCTAATTGTTTTAACACCTACCAGTTGATTACTTGGCAGAACTTCCGTTCCGTTTCGGCCGAGCGGTGATCCGACGTTTTCGACCATCTTAAAATTGTCATCCAATTTTCGGTGTTGAAATCAGGCAAAAAATAATTACAGAATCGGAAAGATCATTTATTTCGCCACGATACGGTATAATTTTTTTGTAAAATAACGATATTTTCTATTTTTTTCGTATTTTTTAAAATAGTGTAAAACTGATGCGTTTTTATGAAAATTATTTCTAAATTGTTGGGTATGAATTACTTTTCGTGTTCTTAGATCGATATTCTACACTAATTAACTTCAAGCCTCTCTCTTTTAGATCCATTCATTTAAAAAATAAAATTCCCAAAACTTTTTTTTTAAAGAATTTTTAAAAAGTAGTCCTTTTTACTTCACATTGAATAACTTCATCATTTATGAAGGTATAATCTCACAAAACCTTTTTTCCGTGTGTAAAGTAATATTATCCGTAACATATACGAAGATTGAAAAAATTGCTTCAAAATTACGGATTTTAAAAAACATTGTGATTTTCGTAAACTTATGTTTTTCTGAGAAATAAATTAAAAAGTAGTAATTTGTACATTTTTTATTTCAAAGTACGTTATTTTTGCAAATAGTTGGTGATGTTTGAGAGCATTAACGTAAAAATTATGCCCTTAAAATGAAGGTAATGATTTTTAAAATAATTTAAAATACGCAATTTTACATTTAGCCAAACATTGGTGTCGAAAATTATTAGCTTTGTGCCAAAGACTTTTGACCTGTTTCGCCTTCGACCGCATCTAACTCAAGGGTTACACTAAAAAAATTCTGCCTTAAACAAAGGGAAATCAGTAACTTTGGCGAGTAAAAAAAAAAAATGCGAGTGGAAAAGTTACTTCTTGGTCAATTTTTGTTTATATAATTTTCAAAATTAAATAACTATATATGTCAGATTAAGATGATAAAATGCATTTCTGAGATTCATTTAAAATATTTATCAGTATCGAAATTTTTGTTCTCTTTCATAAAACTTATAGTTTACTTTAAAATAATGCCTAATGTATATTTCTTTTTTTGACATATAAAAAAAATGCGAGTGAAACAGTTATTTTTCCTTTAATTTTCATCAATTTTTTTGTATATAGTTTTCAAAATTAAATAATTATATATGTCAGATTAAGATGAAAAAATGCATTCAATGCATTTCTGAGATTCATTTAAAATATTTATCAGTATCAAAATTTTTGTTTTCTTTCATAAAACTTATAGTTTATTTTAAAATAATGCCTAATGTATATTTCTTTTTTTTTGACATATAATTTCATAATAAAATCGAAGAATTTGCCCATTTCGAAACTTTTTTTTGCATAAATTCCTTAGGGAAAAAAAGCTATGTTCATATTATATATTCTTTATTATTAATTACTTTTTATTAAAATATCAAAAATCAATAAATTTTTTGCAATACATTTAAATGTTATCTTCAATCGAAATCTTTCAATCGTTATGCGAATATCCTGTGGATTCCCTTCAAATAAAAATTAATTTCAATTTGAACCTCCCATTCATTATTAATGCCTATTTTCCTTTTTCGCTACAGGTCTGGGTAGCTCAGTCGGATAGCGCATTGTTTCCTCTACACCGTAAAGCGGATCGTGTTGCAGCGAGTTCGAATCTGCGGTTCTCTTTTTTTTTCATTTCTGCTAATTTTTCCCACGTAAATTAATTTTACCGATAAATACTTATTTTAACATGATCCTCTGTTCCTTTAATGTACTTTTCACCTTTTTTTCGCCTTCAAAAAGGTTTTTTTCTGATTTTTAATCATTCAAAGTAATTTCTATCTTTTTCAACAATTCCTAACAAGAAGCTTTCATTTCTGTTTATTTTTCCCACGTAAATTTTCAGTGCTGCCATTATTTAAGCAAACGGAATGTCACAATTAATTGCTAAATGAACATTTTTAATCAATTTTAATGTAATAATATTAATAAGTTATAGTTTTGTATTTTATAAATATCGATGAATTTAAAAGAAAATGATTTTTAAAAGTTCATTGATATTTAGAATCAGTGATTAAAAAAACAAAATGCTGAAAACTATCTTTTTTTTTAGAAAACAAAGATATTTTGCATATTTCATGATGTTTTCTAAAATTAATCAACATTGTTACTTTTAAATAAAAATGATTTTTAAAACTTTTAGAATCAGTGATTTTCAAAAAAAAGCCAACAACTTTTTTGAACAAATTTTAATAAAACACTCAAAATACTTAAATCAATCATTTAATAATTTCTTCTTTTATAAAGGTAATTGCATGAAACCTTTTTCCCCCGTGTCGAATATTTCAAAAAATTCTCACAATTTTACTCCAAGAATTAAAATAGTAGTGAAATTTTGTAATTTGAAAAATTTATACTTCCTGTCTTTTTTTCAGCACACAACTATTTTTAAAAATGCTACAGTTTTGTTTCCGGGCAATAAAAAATTGCAACGAAAGAATTGGAAAGTGAGTGGGTGATTTTGAAATTCGCATTGTTTGCCTATTCGATGGTTTTTGGTGACGGACCTTGAAATTTTCAACCATGCTCAAGTTATTAACGTAAAAGTTAAGCTCTCAAAAAAAGAAAAAATGAAGTTTAAAAAAAATTCTCAATTACGTCAAGGTCATTCACTTTGCGTTTGCTTTCTGTTTGGAAGACGTGAAAGGTTGTGGTTGTTTTGAGTCTTTCGCTGACGTAGTAAAAAGGGGAATTCCCTTATATCATTTGGTGCAGGACACAACCGATAGTTTTTTTTATTCTTAGATTGCTTTATTGAAGAACAGTGGAATATAAGAAAAAAAATCATAAAACAGGAAATATTCTGAAATATATTTTCTATCACATGAATGATTTTCTTTTTGAATTTTATACTGTGAATATGTAAATAAAGGCTTATGAACATTTTAAATCAATTTTATTATAAAATAATTAATAAGTTAGTTTTGTATAAAAAAAAACTTTTTTTCTTCAGATATGTGTTTAAATAATTTAATTAACACAGTGTCGAATGAAAAACTAAAATTAAAATAAAAAAATTAAATGTTTTTATCAGATAGTATCATTTTCTTTTTGAATGATTTTTTTCAGAGAATGTTTACTTATAACTAGGTTTTTCACATAGTGTTTTTCTTAGCACTTACATATGTTTAAGCAAACATCCAAACGTTTCAAGAGCTATCTGTAGAATTTTTTTTATTATTATTTATACATAATGTGGATTTAAATTAATATATTTTTTAAAATCAAATGAATATTTCTATTATTTCCTTATTAAATTAATTATTTGTTAATAAAAAGTATATATCACCTATTATTTTGGATAAAAATATGTTCTAGAGACATTTTTAAGGTAACTGTAAGTAGCGATTGATTGATTAATGAAAACCTGAAAATTATTTTATTATTTTGGATTCCTAAAAATTATCTATTAAAAAATGACTTTTTTTTTACTCAAGCATCAAAATAGTTTTCTTTTTATTGTTTAAATTTATTATTTTTTTACTAAAGCAATATTGTTTTTGATATGTCATGAATAGAAACTTGAAGATAAATCTTATATCTGAGGGGAGAGTCAGGGGGAAAATAGTTCTACACTCAAAAAAGCCACTGTAACACTGTGCTGTAGAAAGAGAACTGAAACCTGTTTGACATTAGTAAGATCTGGAAGATATTTTTTTTTTCGAAAAAGGGAATTGTAGTGACGTTAATATAAAGGAATCACACACATACCAGGAACTTTGATAAAGGAAGGTGAATTTCCATGGCAGTATGTTATGCATTCGAAACAAATTTTAATAAAACACTCAAAATACTTAAAACAATCATTTAATAATTTCTTCTTTTATAAAGATAATTGCATGAAACATTTTTCCCGTGTGTCGAATATTTAAAAAAATCCTCACAATTTTACTCCAATATTTAAAATAGTAGTGAAATTTTGAAATTTGAAAAATTTCTACTTTTCTGTCTTTTTTCAACATACAACTATCTTTAAAAAGGCTACATTTTCGTTTCCGGGGACTAAAAAATTACAACGAAAGAACTGAAAACTGAGTGAGTGATTTTTTAATTCGCACTGTTCGCCTATTCGAGGGTTATTGGCGATGGACCTCGAAATTTTCAACCATGGTCAAGTGACGAGGACGACACCTGAGCTTTCACCCATCTCTAATAATTAGAACACCACACCAACGCAAGAACAAATTTCGAAAAAGGGAGTTTTAATGACATAGTTAAAGAAATCACTCACATCGCGCACATAAGTGCTATCGGCCTGAGGGAAACACGAAATTTCCATGGGGATGAAGTTATTCACTCGGTAAAAGCCCGTGCAATGCTGGGCTAAGCGGAGAGGAAAGAAACAAAGAAATCAAAGTAATTTCGAAAAATAATATTGGAAGTGTTCAATTTGTGAAGAGAAGGGAAAATGTTAAGCGACAAAGCCATGACACGCACTCACGGGTCATGCACTCACATCGTACGCATCAAAACCACACAAAAGTGTTGCCGTCAGAAAGAAAGGAGGAAATTAACATGGGGATTAAGTTTTACCCTCGGTATAACTTAATCCCCATGTTAATTTCACATATGCACATATGTATGCACTCGGTAAAAGCCCGTGCAACGCCGGGCCATGAAAGCTAGTCACATATTTTTTGCAAACAAAAAGGAAAAAAAACCCAGATAAATTAAAAGAATCCAATATATAATTAAACCTTATTAAACTTTTTAATGGAAAGAAATAAAATTTTTTACTTTTTAATATAATATTTGATGCATTATGTTTTACTTTGTTTAATTTACACCACATTTAAAAAAGTTTGCAACAAATTGAGAAAAGCCATCAACATTGAAATTTTTATTAAGGAATTTTGACATTAAAGCTGATATTTTTTACCTTTTCTTTAAAAACACTAATTCATATAGTAAGAAGAATTTGATATTCATATGCTCCTCAAATAAAAAAACATTCACTGTTTAATAGTGAATTTGTAGCATCAAGAATCAAATTTACAATAATCTTTAAACATAGGAAAACACATTTACATATAATTGAGCACATTTTATTTTATGCATATGCTTATACAATGTTTTAGGGATATTCCTTACCTGACGCCTAAAAATTGAGGTTTCTCTCCTGGAGCAGAACATTCAGATTCTACTCGAAGCGAATTAACATGAGTCATTGCTAGTACGGTGGCAGCAACAAACCAAGGTAGACCCAAGATGGAGCATATGGCAATTAATATAGCCAGTACAAATAAGTCCAAATGATATCCACATCCTTTCTATAATGTTTGCAATGCATACTCAAATTAGACAAAATCATACCATAAGTTAAAATTTCATTTAAAATTTTCTCAGATTTAATACTAACAATTCTATAACACATTTAATACAGAGCATTTAGATGTAATTAATTCAATACTAAAAATATTTAGTATGAACTAAAATAAAAAAAACTATCTAAAACAGATAAAACAAGTCCAATTGAAATAACTTCAAAATCAATAATAGTACCAAATGAAACAAATAATAAACCATTTCGCTAAAAAACATGTTGCTGTTGTGATGAAAACATTGAGTTAGCCAATGCAGGAAGAAAAGCAATAATCTTTATTTTCAACAACAGGAAATATCATAGCAACGTATTTATATATAAAGAATGTATACTATGTACAGAATCAGCAAAAAATTACATGAAGAACAGATTGTCAGAAGGAAAGTTAAGCAATGATGTCATACAACAAAAATTGCAGTAACACCGAATTTTGAAGTCAAAAGGAAAATTACTTCCATGTGAGCTTAATCACATCCAGTTTCAGTATTCATCCATAGTTTCTCTAACAATTTTTTTCATCAACAGATGGACATGACATGAGAATAAAAGCAGGCAAGTAGTGAAGGTTTAGTTTCATTGATTGCAAAAAGAAAACACTTTCAAATTTGTGTGATGAATAAGTAATCATGATTTAAGATTCTGTTTACAAAAAGCCTCACAAAACATCAGCTGAAAAACTGACTTGAGTCTTGGTAATGCATAATTACTGTACACTAAAATGATGAACAAGAAAAGGATAGTGCAGAAAATAAATATGAAACTGTGACACTGAAATAGGAATTACAATAATAATTTAAATTAAAAGGTTACCTAAAACAGAAAAAATAAGCCCTTATTTTTATAAAATTGCCATAAATAGTTCTGAGCAAAACAAAACAAAAAACATTAAATATTAAAAATTTAAAAAGAAATAAAACAAACAAATAAACATGAAATTTATATACATAGTAGAAATTATAATATTAATTCAAACTAAAAAAGTTGCTTTAAATAGATAATTTAAGGTCTGATTTTGATGAAACTATCAAACACCCAAGAACAAAAACACTTTTATAAAAGTTATCAGATAAGAAAAATGGTTTCTCTCTCTTTCTGCACCTCATATTTTCTTTCTTTTTGTTCTGTGTTGTGCCAATACATGAGCATTAAGTATTTCAGTCAAACATAAAATTTAGTGTGATGCATGTTGTGTGTTACAGGTTACATTTAACTTTATGACACATTCTTAGTTTTATTGTCAAAGCTTGTATTTTATTTAATTTTTGTGATATTCCACATCCACATAATGAAGTAATGTTTAAAAAAGAAACTTGGTGATCATGGTTTTCAAGAATCTTGGACACGCAAATGAATATGAAATCATACAATAAAACAATCCTGCAGTTATGTTGCATATTAAATGTACTGGCACTTTCAAACTAAACATCAGTTCCCATTTAAGAATTCCAATAAGAAATATAAAAATATTGTTACGAATTTCCTGCGATGTGCTTAGAGTAAATTCAATAAGCAGAATCCTTTTGAAAAAAAATAAATAAAGCTATTTATTCAACGAAGACTACAAGAATAACACTGCGCATTCAATAGCTCAGTCACCAGCCTACAGCTTGCTTGCTGTCTAAGGCTCCAATACCACTCCTAATCTTTCGTGCTTGTTTTTATATGCTCTCTGCCGGAAGTGACGTCACTAACAGGAAGTTATGTCATATTAGAAAAATCCAGAACCTTGGAGAGAATTCAAGAAATCAGGATCCCTCTAGAAAATTCTCTCTGTCGCCAAGGTTTCCAACTTTCGTCGCCAAACTTGGCGAAATGTCGCCAAATTTGGCGACAAAAATTAGTTGCCTAAAACATCGCCAATGAGCCAATATCTCGCCAATTTGGCGACTTGCTATTGAAATACAATGGGATACATATAACATTCATTATCATAAGACAAATTACACCAATTTACAGAATTCGTAACAATATAAAATGAGCTGTGACTTGATATAAGAAACAAATTATGTTTTTTTGTCAAACAAATAAAACCAAAATTAAAGTGACCAAATAGTTTCCTAATTGCTCATTGTCTAGCTGCCAAAAGCAAATCTTTCCCAAATGGCCAATTTATAAAAGTGTTGAAATATTGTTCAAGGATTTACCAAATCTACAAACAATATCTTTCCGATTTCAACAAATCCAGGCTTTTGCAACCGCAGTTTCGCATGTGTTGTACATGCTGCATTGGCAACCATGTGCTTCGTTTCCTATAATGTCGCCAATACAGTTGCAATAATATGGACTTTTTAAAAATCTATATTGAAGGAACAGTTATATTTTATATATAGTGGTTATTTATTTTTATGTTAATATATATCTTTAAATTACGCATAATTAAGTAGATAATATACTCTAAATTTGTACTCTTGGCCTATATTTCTCAACTGTCCATGCATTGCCATGGAAGTAGGATTGTTTTAAATATTTCCTACTATGTGGCATCCCAAATTTTGGCACACCCCCTTTGCAGTACATACAGAAAAATTCATAAGCACTTACTTTGAGTTTATTTTCATGTCTGTTAATAATGACAGCTGTTATTTGTTGATCCATGAATATCAGAATGGTTGCCAAGAGTGCAGGTAAAGCAGTAACTAAGGCTGTCCACCATGGATTCTTTTCACCAAAGAATGGAATAAGCCACCCCCGACCATGCCAAGTAGGCTTTAAAAAAAAAAGTTATTTTAGTAACACATATAAATTTGTAATATGCAATACAGAAATAATTATTCCTTACACACGAGTACACACATATTTTGTACTCACTAAAAAAAATTGTGTATGAGTTTTTGTTACTGATAAAACTATACTTAACTGACAAATCAAAAATAAAGACAAATAACAAACAGAAATATAGCAAGATAGCATAAGTCAAAATAAGATTGTCACACTAGTGCAACTCATATTACATACACACATATGTATATATATAGTATTAATGTTATTTTATCAAAACTTAATAATTTTATGCATTACTGTTATTGTCCATAGCCCGGGAATATGTTTTGTAGTACTCATGTGGTAAGTCTTTATCTAATAGTTTTAACATTGATTTTCAAATATTTTAGTAATTATTACAGGCTATAATATCGTTTTACATTAATATATAGATTATGGTTTTATTTATAATAATAGTTAAACTTCTCTAGAAATTTCTTGCTTTCCCTATGGCCCAGAGTATTGGCAAATCCAGGTGAAGGTTGGCTGGCCGAAAAACATTGTTTAAACCTGCAGTCCTGGTTCCTAAGGCGAGCAGTTTGCTCTAGTATTTCTGTGGCTAAATCTATTCTATCATGACTATAGTTATCTTACGTATATAACTATTTTGTGTATATTTTTGTAATATATACACACAAGTCATTAAGCATATAGTAAATCAGATACAAATCTATAAAAATGGAGTGATTGATTGAGTAAATGTTAATGTCCCCCTATTCAGCTACTCAAGGGCTTTTGGCAAAATCATGGACTTTGTAATTTTGAACTATGATCAAGTGATGAGGACAGCCTATGAGCAGGAACCCCTCTCCTAACTTCCACACCTCACCAACAGGAAGACCTTTGAGCCCAACAGATTTACTATGCATCAGCCCCTTAACATGGCAGGTCTTCAATGGCACAAGACTCGTGATACACTGATCATGAGCTGTGACCTTGGCACTAGGCTACCATGGCTTCTTATACATTAGGCAGTTCCATAATTATTGGCCACAATTGATACAGAAAACTTTTACAGATCATACCAACCAATACGTTAATTCTGCACCACCAGCCACCCCACAATGTGCAGTGAAAAATTCCTATATAAATACTATATAAAGGAGAGTTGGGACACTGGAAACATTTAAGGACATGATAGAACAAAGCGATGTATGAATTGAGATTCAGTATGAGTTCCTGCTGGGACATTTGGTGGTTGCAACAAAGCATGAGGTACAAGCACGGCAAGTGAATGGACAGTCCATAGATTGTTCGCTAAGTTTTGTAGCAGCAATATGGAGATTGTCCATAAGCCTGAGGTTGGTTGTCCAGCGCAGTGTGATGTAGACCATTTATAGAAGAAAACCCAAGCCTAATCAACCTCAATGGTACGACAGCTAGAAGCTTAACTCTCTGTATCACTACAGACAATTTCCCAACATTTGGCAGCAATAGGCATGGGGAAAAATCTCAAAACATGGGTACCACATGCCTAACAAAGGAGGAACATCTATAACATCAGGAGGCCAATAAATCTCTACAGGAGCTTGAGGTTAGAGCCATTCTTGCATTATATCCCCTATGGATGAAAAATAGGTGTTGTATAACAATCGCAAATTCAAAGCACAGAGGCTGCATAAAAGAAAACCTCCAAAACAGATACCCAAACCAAACCTTTCATCCACAGAAAATTGTCATCTGTTTGGTAGACTGCCAAGGATGTCGTCCTTTATGAATCTTCCCTCTTCCTCCCTTGGGACGCTAAATCATTGATACAGACATGTACTGTCATCAATTGGATGAATGTCACAGGAAACTTCGAATCAAACAACTAGTACTTTTCAATAGGTTAAGTCCCATACTCTTGCATGATGGAGCTCAATCTCATGTCTCAGTTAGTAGCTGGCCAGAGATCCAAGAATTGGGATACGAGTTTCTGCCACACCCACCTAATTCTCTACACCTGACTTTACCTAACCTGACCTCATTATCACATATTTCATAAGTTGGACATGGTTGTGAGGCCAAACAATTCCTGAACAAGGATACTTTGATTCAGGGGTTCATGAATTTTTTTACCAGGTGATGCCAACCCCCCCCCCATGGCAATTTTTAACTCAAAACTCGTTGAACGAAGTATGTTTTTGCAAATGGTGGCTACTGTGCTGAATAAAATCCATTTTTTTTTTTTTTGTGAATCATGTTTTGTTTTTGGTCAATAATTATTGAACAACCTAATAAAAATAGAAAATTAAATTAAACTAATTATAATACAGAGTAAATTTTCACGTATTAAGAATAAATTTTTAAAATAGCTATAAATAGCCTGGTGCTAAGTACACATATGGTGATTTTTTAAATTTATAAAATAAAAATACAAACATTATAAAATTCAAAGAGAATTTAATGAAATTTAATGTTTTGCTATACATTAATACATAATAAAGCAAAATTTTGATGCATTCTATTCAGAAGAATTTGGGGAAAATGCCCTTTAAAATGAACTAAGTAGTTGTATATAAGATCTCTTTGTATTACCTAGAAAGTAATTGGTGCTCTAATTGATACTTATATATAAAAAGTTTTAAATTTTATCTTTATATAATATTAATACACATAAAAATAATATAAAAAAGACAAGGAAGTTCAAGCTTTTTATAAATGATACAGAAAAATATATAAAATAGTATCCCATTACTTTCACATAAGGGCAAATAAATTTCAATAAAAATATTAAAATAAATTGTAAAAAAATCAATTTCAATCATAGCTGGAAGATACCTGAAATTTAGCTGGAACTTGTAATTTTGGAGTTGATAAACCTACACAAGCATCAGCGACTGTCATAAGCAGAATGGAAATGACAACTGCAAAGTCACTTATAGTACTTCGAACCTAATATAAAACAGGGGGAAAAGTACATTTGCATGTTTTACCTGCCATAACAAACATAAGAACATAGAAATAAATATAATTTTAAAGAATAAAGAAACTATTTTATATTTAATGATGTATTTAGCATTAATAAGATACCTATAGTAAAAACACCTGAAAGCAGAAATAAAGCTCTTTGATGGATATTTATTGTACATGGTACAAATGAAATATATACATAAAGTACAAATCATAAGCATATGTAATATTGATAATATTTTCACATTAAAAGAAAATATTTTAAAATAAACTCAAATACTATCCATTTGGTATAAAACATATAATAAAAAAGCAAAAAAAGAGTAAATATTTTTTTAAAAATATCTTTATAAGCCAATGACTAATTTCTTAACAAATTTACCTTTGATGGAAAAAATGGTGTAAATTTAAATTCTTTTAAGAAAACTGCTAGGGAAAATGTACATGCATACAAGATGACAGAAAATAAGTAGACATCTGGGTAAGTATTTATACAGCCAGATCCTTCCATTGTACCATTATACAGACTGCATGCAGTACTATTTAACTGATGCCACTTGATGTCTTCAGGAATTTCTATTGATGTGTCATTAGGTGCAGTACATAGGCATTGACCGGGGTATGGCATTTCAGGCGACATTAGAGGGTAATAGTGGCCAATATCCAATACCTAATACAAAAATAAAATATTTCAAAGTTATGAATATTTATACTAAGATTTTAAAAAAATTAATGCAGTGGTATTAACATTTTCTTTTTATTAAAAATACAATTTCAAAGAGATTAGAAAAAAATAACTTTTAATATAGAATGATATTCTGTTAAGAAACTGAAAATAAAATATTTTTTAAAAATAGAAAAACTAAAATCAAAAATATATGCACTTTTTAAAATAGACAAAATGAATTTATTGTATAGATTCAAAGCATCTTACTCTCTTGTATAAAAGGCTTTAAAAAGTATACAAAATCAAACAGAATGCAACAAAATCCAAGCATAATTTTACAAGTTGACAGAAAATAATTAGCAGAAAATCATCCTGTTTACTACTTTTATGGCTTATATATTGTAAAAAAAAAATATCCAACTTTTCTATATTTCTTGCTCTCGTTAAGAAAATAGAAAAACACCTTTCCAATAAATAGTTATACTAAATATGCTTGCAAATATTCTTGCTTTTAACACTAGAACGCCGGACAGAATTATTTCCATACACAAAGGCATGTAAATTGTTTTTTAAATTCTATGAATTTTTAATGAATTGGTTTTTTCCCTCTTAATTTTATTTGAAGAATTCACTTAGAAAACTTTGAGAAGTTAGATTAATTCTAATTCTATTTATGAATCAATTTACATACAAGGCCTACATGGTGTCAAATCAAACACAGCATCCCTTTCTCAATTCCCTATTTCTAACTTCATTCTTCTGCCCAATTGTTCTATTATGTTTTGAGTGTATAAAAAAGTAGAGAAGTCTTAGAATATTGTTCTTTGGCCTCTGATCATCAGGACTTGTGTTTAAGCACTTGCCAACAGCTCCAACTGAAATTTCTCTTCTTTCAAAAATAATACAAATTATGAATTAATTTTTCAAAGTTTTCTTTTGTTCTTGTGGTTTTCTAAGAGTAAAACTTCAAATGTCTCATAAAAGAAGTCTTATTTTGGAAAAAATAAATGTACTTTAAAGAGAATTACTTGAAATGAAAATTGTATTCCTATTGTATCATGATTAGAAACCGATGAGGATATTGAAATTGATGGTTTTCAAATTCAGAATGAATTTGTGGCTTGATATTATCTACAAGCAAAAGAATGGTTTGATTTCATTTTAATTTATGTTACACTCCGAAGCAACACAAATGCTATTAGTAACAGTATTTGTAGTTTTGAACCCCGATTAAGTGACAAGGATGACATCCGAGCTAGCCTCACCACTCTATAAACTTCTACACCATGTTAATGAGACAACTTTGAGCCTTGATAGATTTAATTTTGTTTTATATAGGTTCTTAATGATCAGCTGCATATTACTATTGTGCTAATTTATTTACATCATGATACTTTGACAATACAAGAATATTACACACATACATAGATTAATACTACAATTATACATTGTATCTCTAATGCAAAGCATGCCTCGGCATTCTCATTTTCAAAATGGTTCCATTACAGTCCCAGTTAAGTCTTAGAACTGGTTACAGTTAAATATACCATAAAATTTCATCAGCCACTCTACACTACAGATATTGAGTAGCACTAGGACTCGAACTCGCAACTTGAACACAATTTTCCAACCATGACAACTCGGCTACTGTTGCCCCAAATGTATTTCTGAAAGTATAGCTGGTAGGCAGCCCAAAACATTGTGAGAAAATAGTGCCCCAACTTATTATGCAAAAAAAAAATGTGAAAAAAAAGAAACGAGCCTTACAGTAGTCGCATACGATGTGTAACATCTTACAAGTTATCGTGGTATATTCGCAATAGCAACTTAAATCCTGAAAAAAATGAATTGAGTATGATTGGAAATAATTTTCTATGGAATAATTATATCTTTAATAAAATTTTATTTAATTAACACAAGGAGTAATGCAATTTTTTATCAAAAATAATTATTCTTGTTCAATTTGGGGAAGAGCGGTAAGGATAACTTATGATAACTAAAATATAACTCATATACTTGTGATTTAAAAGTATTTAAAAACCATTGAAAAATAGCGTCAATAACAGTACCGCTGTTAGTTGTCGAAACATTTCGATTTGTGTCCATTTCGAGCTTTTCATCATTCAAAAGAGCTACGAGGGGCTCGGCTTTTAGCAAACTGAAGTTAACTTTAAAATCACCACTCAAAATCATGGGAAGAGAGTGATAGCTTTTTTTAAAAGAGCAAAACCACCTTTGGTATATGGTATAAGTAAAAAATGCAGGAAATCTTTAAATTTTTGAACCGTTTGATTTGGAGAAATGTATACGACCACCGAAATTACTGTTTGTCCATTTTCAAATAAGCATTCTGCTGCACATATGTTCTCAATATCTTGAATAACAATAGCCAGTCCACTTCTTTGACGATAAGTAATATCCATATGAGGAGCCACAACATGCGAGTAGTTCTATTTGCGATAGATCGCAACACCAGCTGCGCTTCTTCTCTGATCCTAGAGTGAGAAAACAAAACAAAAACAAGGATCCCAAGGCCTAGACCGCAGAGGGTGGGGGGTCCCTCCCGAACGTAGGAGAAAAAACATAACTTCCCTGTGAGGGTAGCGAAGAGACACCACCAAGCGCGCTGATTGGTCAAATTAAATAGCGCACGTTTCCCCAACTTCCTGTTACGCATTTCCGCCCCTTTTCGCGAAATCACTCCCACAAACTCCAGCAATCGAGAGGAAAGATGTTACACATCAATAATGATTGTGTGTTTTGAATGTTTGATGACATTGTATAAACTAAGGGTGACAATTGTTTTAGCTCAAAGGCAACATTGTGCAAGAGGATGATACTAGAGAGCCACACCTTCTTAAATTACATTAATTAGTTAACTTTACATCTAAGAAAAGTAACAATAGTACTTTAAAAATCAATAAATATAAATTTTAAAAAATATTAGTCGTTTTATGTAATTTACTCAATGTGCTAATTTTAAATCACCTATAGGTGCAAGCACACTTAATTTTAGAATCACTTTAATGAGATGAATGTACCTATTCCACTTTTCTAAAATTTTCTTTTTGTTTTTCTTTATTTTTACTTGCTATAAATGTTTTGTCCATGCAAGCATGTTGACATGGTCACCCTAATGGAAAACAACATGATTAATTTTTGGTTTTGCACAGGAAAGAAATCTTTGTTCAAGGCAAATTTCCCGTCTTTGTGGGCAGCAAAACACTCTACAGGCTGCATGTAACTCACAAGCCACTATTTACCCATCTCTGGAATAGACATTTAAAGTAATTTGTTGAGTATTAGAAAATAATGCTTGTTCACATTCAGAACAGGAAACTTAACATTTTGATTTTGTATACACATGGAGTTTCAGAAACTTCATTCCTTAAGGAAATAAATTTTTATAAAGAAACCATGTTCAGAGACAAATTTTGTGAGATAAAGATTTTTGATATTTAATATCAAATCAACACAGTGTAGCTGAACAAAGCAAGATATATTTGTAATGATTTCAGAGACATAGAATTAATTCAGTGAAAACTGCAAAACCTCTTACAAGCCACAGACCAGTAAATAATAATCAATGAACAGCTATTTCCTAGTAAGATACAATTTATAGCATCCAGTCTCAATAAATATGGATAAAATTGTTTGCATGGTTGTAAATGTAGAAAATAAGAATAGTTTGAACTCATTTCCTGCTTATATTTTATTTGCTTGTATTTTTAAATCTTGTAAAGTGTTATGTTTATTTCACCAATATACTTTTTATGCATACTATATATATATATTTGCAAAAAGAATATTTAAATGCATATTTTAGTCAAATTTTTCACTTAATGTCAACCAGGTTCAAAATTATATCTGGTTGGCATTATAAGGGGTTTCAAGATTTTCGGCATTCTAGGTTGATGGTTTTGACTGAAGCAAATACCAGTGGTTCTAATTCAAGTAAAATTTTAACACCATATAAAAATAATTTTCAAATTATTCAGTTTCTATATTTTAACTGCATCAATTTTCAATAATAGGAACCAATTTTGTTTCTTTGAAAAAGGTTTATTACTATTACGTCAAGTGATATTAAGCCTAATATGCTACATCAATACCAAAACTCAAAAGAATAAAATGCAAACTCTTTCTTTTAGTTAGAATATACTTTACAGTGTATAAGAAGCCACAAACTACTCAACTTGATAAAATCTTGTATATTCTTTGGTTTGCAAAAATGTGCATCTTTTGAATTAACGAGGATGAGTGAATAAAATTGATTGCAAATTTAGTGAGAATCCTTTTATTTTTTTAGTTTTTTTGTTAGCCTAAAAACCATAGGTCATATTTTAAGAGTTAAAGAACCCGAGCATCAAGCATTAAGGGAAGTCTTAGGTTAATATACTGTTTTGATAATTAACATAAATATGCTGGGTTCACACAACTTGCAACACCAATAATGCACACATTATTGTTCTTACATTTATGAGTAAAAAATTTGAAAATAGCGTTTTCTGTGAAAAATTTATACCAGATATAAAAAGTAACAGCATTTGGGAGTTTATTTTAATGTCATGAAACATCATGTCTATTTTATGGCATTACTCAATATTAAATGTTTGTGAATAAACATCTGCAAAAGTTTTTCTTTTGATTTGAACTACTTTCTGTTGATTCAGAAACTAAGAAAAAAATTCTCAATTGTTGAACAGTTTACTTTTTTAAAGATGAAACATCCATTTAATTCTGCAGAGATTTTGATGAAATCTTGGTTTGCTGTAACAAATAGATTGATCTGCTGAATATTAAGTGGTGTACATTGCACTGTGAAAAATGCCATTTGCGTAGATAGTCAACAAATACAGAACTTTATTACTATACCCATTTAAAACTATATGATCTACTTAATGATTAAAACACAAAGGAAAAATTTCCTTTATTTATAATAAATAAACTATACCAATCACATATAGATCAACCCCCCCCCCCACTTCACACTAATTCATTATTTCTCTTTATATATATAACGAAGCTGGTTTCTATAGATCAGTGGACTTCAAACTTTTTCAACTCCTGAACCCCAAGAACTAGAAAGTATATTCATGAAACTCTATTCTGCACACACACACACTTGGAAGAATATATCTTAAAAAAATAATACTTAAAGTAGATCAACAATAAATGTACATAATTTTACTCATTAATAATATTAATCTGGGATTCACAAGTGTCCCCTACCCATGCATTATGTTTAGTAACCCGGATATATATGCTTGCATTTTTTCACACAAACTGTTGAAGTCTAGGTTTATTGAGAATAAATGAAATCACATTACATATTCAGAGTTTCATTTGTTTCTACATTGTTTTTGTAGCCACTCACGTTGAGAAATATTTTTCACTTATACACATTGCTCTGAATGGCATGAAAATATTTACACCCGTGTGAGAGAAATACTATGTAATATACATGAGATGAGACAGTTTGAAATTTAAAATTTAGGATCTATTCTTGCTTAAATTTAGATTTTTAACATTGAATACACTGATATTTTGCAGGTATTTTCCCACAAATATAAAAAGGTGCATTTTCCATAAGGAAACTATTTAGCTTTGCAAGACATTGTACTAAGGAGTAAAAAATTATCTTGTGGAACTCAGGATTGTAAACAATAAAATATTCACCATCTAGTAAGTAATATATATATATATAAAGATAAAACATTTTAATATTTTTTTTTATATTACGATAAAAGTTCAAAAAATATTGCAATAAAGTTATATTTGAATAAAATTTTTAGTTTCTTAATGACAGGGATGAGCTTTAAATTCTTGTGGGTACACAAACATTTTAAAGAATATTAATCAATTTTGAACACACATTTATAGATTTTTTGTTTATTTCTTTATTGCAACTCATGCACAATTGTGACAAATTGACCCCCCCCCCTCGGTATGCTTTATGGAACTCCAGGGTTCCATGGAACACAGTTTGAAGACCACTGCTATGGATATTGATATCTGACAGCTTTATTACATGCTTGGGTCAGGACTCAGCTATTTTTTTTACTGCTTTTCTTGGAGGTGTTTTAACTCACTGTTTCTGAAACTATACCTTGTGCCTGCATTATATATATACATACATATATTAAAACTGCTTGTGTTTTGTATCGACAGGAAACATTAACATGGCAATGAGGTTGTGGTGGCATGTTTATTGTAATAGTATTTCAAACAAAATATTTTAATTTCTATGTTAAATAAGTAGTTTTTATTAATTTTTCCTGTCATAAATTTATTTTCAGCACTAGTGTACTTTATCTTTTAATAATGGCATATTTAAAGTACTTCCTCCTTCCCTCATAGCCCAGAAATATAGGGAAAATAAACAGGAAGGTTGGCTGGTCTAAAAATCTCCATTTGATTTCCAAGGCCAAGAGTTTGCTATTGTACTACTTTGGCTAATATTTCTTACTATAGTCTAGTTATATTAAGAATTATAACTATTAGTATATAATATTCCAAATGGCATTTCTTATCAAACTTGCTCATTATTTTCAACTAATTTTAACATCAATTATATATATTTATATGGAAACTATAATCATATATAACTCATAACTTATATCATGCCCAATTTATTAAATGAACAGAATATGATCTAATCTTTTAGAATTATAAATAACAATATCTTACCTTTTCCACAGATTTATAAATAAATATGAAAGAAATTAAAGTCGCGAAGTTTTCTTCAGTGAATCGAGTAATGTAGCATACTAATGCACTTGCATCAAAAGCCACAAGAATAAGTAGTATCAAAGCTGTCCATAAACCGATCCATAAACGTAGTGGAAGGTATTCTAGATCATTATCCCTGCAAGAAAATTTTTTTTTATTTCTTTGTAAAATTTGTAATATAAAATATTTTTTTTATCAAGGTTATAAATATTTTGTGATGATTTTGAAACATTTTTTACAAACATGTTTGAAATTTCTTGTTGTATTTTCAGAAATAAAATGATCTCAGAACTCACTATATGAAAATTTCCTTTTATTAAATAATTAACATGAATAGGTTATTTTTATAAACCATTAATCAAAATTTGCAAAAGCCTATCGATCTATGTAATCACAAAGAGAAAAATGATTAATCTAAATAGTAAATGTAACTCAACAACATTTTTATTTATCAATAACTAACTCCTTAGGGAATTTTATAAAGATCAGCATTTTTAAAATCTTAATATAATTGCAATATTTAAAAGAAACATTTCAAAATTATTTTAAATTAATCATTTTTGGAATTATGTTCCAGAAAAGTACCACTTAGTGTTTAAACTTTGTTAATTCCTTAACTGCCAAGGAAAAGTCACAAAATTCACCCTCCAGTGCCACCATTTTTTCCCCACAAGCGTGCCTTGTTATGCCGTTTGTTGAGGGAAAAGAAAAGGATAACATAATAAAATGAAAATAAATTTAATCTCTAGCATTGCGATATAATAAAAAATAAATTATAACTTATCTGATCTGTGATATATCCTAAGACGAGGTTGAACACAAACCAGTATCACATTCAAAGCATTCATACAAAAAAATTCAAAAGCTCCTATTACACATGGTAAGCAAAAATGACAGCAAATGAAGAATAGAAAAGAGCATACTCAAATGAAAAACTACTTAGCTTTGAATTTTATCATTCCTGGAATATACCCTTTCAAATTCCTTCCCCTCTTCTCCAAATAAGTAAATTCTTTAGAAACATTGTCAATGCCATGTTATTGTATTCCAAAGACGTGGGATTAGTTTTAAGCAGAGCAACACAATACAAAAAGTAATCCGTTAGAAGGACGAATATATACATCCAGCGCACTAAAGGCACCAACTGAGTAGGACATTTATACATGCCCGTGGCACTTAAGGGGTTAATTTACTTTATTTTCAGAGGGCAGGTAACAACTAAGCAACAATTTAAGACAGTTCAAATGCTCAAACTTCAATAGAAATGATTTAATATTAAAATACCTGCAAAAGTCAAATAAAATTGTTTCAAAAACAAGAACAGGTCCAGTGCTTCCCAAGATTGTCAGAGGCTGACCACTAAACAAACCATATAAAATACCACAAATTGCACCAGACAAAAGGCTTTCAATGGCAGCCTAAAAAATAAGCAAACAATTAATATTAAAGATCAAAAACAATAAACAGCATCAGAAAACAGCAATTTAAAACTATTTTGCATGTCAATAATTTTCATAAAATTATAAATATTGAAATGTTAACATAATAGAATGAATCTAGCTTGATAGTATGAAATTTTTAAAGCAATTTTGTTTTACCTTTGAGAATTACAGTTTATTAGTAAAATATTCTCAGATTCATAAAGGTAGTAGCGAAGTAACAATTCAAACACTTTGCTTTGAAAACAATAACAATTTTGAAAACAAACAGAACACGCAGCTTCTGGATTTTTAGATTTTGAAGCTTTGTATGCAAATTAAACAGTGTCCTTTTAGATACAATCAACATAAACAGATGTTTAACATGCTTCCTTAAGAAAAGGTAAGTAATTGATCATATATTTAATTAAAACTCATCGAAAAACTTCTCCAACAATTTTTTATTGTATCTGGATTTATTTTGTTTTATTAAAGTATATATTGTTCCATCATCAATACTTCAAAATATGAAAGCTAATAAAGCTGCTAAATTCGTTATAAAAATGTCATATGAAATAATTGCAATAAAAATTATCATGCTTACAATTCGTTCTTCAGTAGCATCTCCTAATAAGCCTCCAAATGTTATTATAGGAGTCAAACAAGCAAAATACAAGAAGAAAATAGAGGCTACAGACTGCAATGCACAAGCATCTGTAAAATCACTAAGATACCAAGGTAGTTTCCTCTTTACATCATTTATAAGGCCACCAAATAACCTAAAAGCAATATACCATTAAAGCACCAAATCAATAAAGATGTGAAAAAAATTTACAAAAAAATCCCCCCCCCCCCAAAAGAATAGCATGAAACTAGGTTTTCGAAAAAATTTTGTTGTTGAAAAAACAGCCAGACATAAAAAAAATTACTTTATGAAAATACAATATTTCTTTAAAAATTGTACTTTAGAACAAATAATCTGAGAAATATACATATTTAAGAGGCTTCTCTCAACCCAAACAAGCTTTTTCTATTCCGAATTTTTTTTTTTTTTTTTTTTGTATTTACATAACAAATTTAAAAAAAATTGCTATAAATATTTACTCTTCAGGAAAATTTTAAAATTGTTTCTTCAGTTAAAGCAAATTCACCTCGAAATATTTTAATTGTCATTTTTTTAAAAATAAAAACAAAAATATTTAAATACAAAAACTATCTTTGCATTGACTTAACTAAAGTTTAATAAATAAATCCCCTTTACATTTTAATTATTAACAGCAACAAAAAAATCCACCTTAAATGGGTCAAAAATAAAAATACAGAAAATAAAGCAATTTAAAAAAATGCATGATTTTGGGAAGTATATACACAATAAGCTTAAATTGAACACCAAAATTTAGCTAACTTTAAAAAAACTTCATAAATTTTCTTATTTCAATTAGCAAGTACTATTTTGAAAATACAATATCCATATGCAAAAATGTTTGAGATAATTAACGATTTTTTACATACATTGACATAATAAAGTTAATTTCTGGTTTCATACTCACCGTCCAGATCTTTTCAATCCACTTTCTTCTCTTTCTTTTTCCTCTTCTTCTTCCTCATCCACTTTGACTTCTTGAGTCTCAGTCTTTTTCCTAGATTCCTAAAATAATTAAAAAATAAGAAATTTATAAAAAATACAGTTTTACGTTCCACATAAAAGTTTCATAAACTAAATAATATATTTAAGTTCTCAAGAAAAATATCTACAAAATATAAAAATTCTGAATATATTTAATCACAGTATATATAAAAAGATTTTCTACAAAAAGGAATTTGAATTTAAGCAAATGCAAGGTATTTTTTAATTAAAGAAAACTAGATAAGATACTTCCACATTAGCCTCACTGCAGCAAAATTTGTGCCCTGTGAATCACGCCATGATATAAAAACAAAATGATTTTCTTACACGTTTTATTTGGGGAAAAAAACAATCAGTCACATTTTGGTGGAAAATGGCACAATTTGCATTGCACAAATTTGGCTGCAGTAAATCATTTAAGTATTTAATATTGCAAACAAAATTAAAAGTGTTACAAAAAATTTAATAACCTATAGTTGGAAATAGATATATTCCTAACAAAATTAAATTAAAGACAAATAAATAAATGAATTTTGTTGCTCATTGGCATCAACTCATTTACATAAATGTTGTTTATTTCTGCTACCAGGTGGCCATATGTATAAATAGAGTATAGTTGTGATCTACATCATTCTGAGGTTTGATGCAGCTTAGGAATGTTAATTTTAGTTTCTATAGAATAGTTTCCCTTTTTAAATTTATTTTTATTGAGTAATAAAATTTTTCAACTTCAAGTGGTCACTCTTTAACAGGATAAGAAGTGCATCTCATTACAACAAGTCCAAGTAGATTTAAAACCTATAACTTTTTAATGTAATTTTTCTTAATATACATAAATTGCATAAAAGAAAATATTAATATTAATCTTTATTAAGTTTTCTTCCCTATAAATTATATTACATGGATATAGTTTTATATTATAGCATAGCAATAAATAAATACTACAGTTTAATAAAGATGCTTTTATGGGAAGTTTATTCCCAGATTCTGTTCCTCAAAATATTTTAGACTTCCGAGAAGCATAAGTCTATTAAACAATTTTTTATTTTTAATAGCTCATTACAACATTTCTCCCTAATGCAAATTTTATAAGTATGCTTCGTTGCACTTCAGCAATGCTAATGATATATGTATATCATGTAAAGCTGTTGATTAAAACACAAATTTTAGTTTTCTACACAAAAAACTATACTTTGCAATCAATTAAATAAAAAAGTGATTTATGATGCAATTTATATGATTAATGAGATATTCCCAGTATAAAGAAATAATGTTACATTCATAAATATTTTATTCAACTAATTAAAATTTTTGGCATAAAGGTTTAGAGGATGGAAAAAAAACCAGATCAAATCTGAAATTTATGATGAATTAGTTTGAAGTGATAATATACCTGAGAAGGAAGTTGATTAGGAGGTTCAATTCTTATGCTAGGATCCCAAGCTCCTGGAGGTAGTACTGTGACTGCATCTAAAAACTCGTCTACACCAGCTAAAAGATCTTGCCGACTTCTGGCTTTGTAGGCAACATCATGAAACACCTAAAAGGTAGGGGGGGGGGGATTTTTAAAATGCAATTTAAACAACCAAAATATCTCCAAAGACTTGAATATTTCTCAATTTGCCAATAAATATTCAATGTGATTCTAATTCTTAAGAACTTTAAAAAAAAGAAAAGAAATAGAGTAAGATAAAATATGTTACAAGTATGTCAAACAGCAAGAAGTAGATTTAGTTTAAAAAAAGTAAAAAAGAAGAAAAATTAAGCAAATATTAGTTATTAAAAATATACACGAAATTATATGCTATGAAGCCATATTACAAATGAAACAACTATTTTCAAAACATTGTTTTCTCTTTTAAAACTTAATTCATAATTAGTAACAAAAAATTTATAAGTAGTCTCAATTTCAAAATTTCAGTCTTTGATGTAAACTTTTAAAACTTGTATCATTCAAAATCCTTCTTGTACAGATTAAGCTAATATTTATTACTGTTAATCATATCATTAGAAATACTCTCAAAGAATATATAGGTCATAAAGTGCCTTGGCTATTTTATCATTTCAAAATGGAATTTTAATTAAAACAAAAAGAACATAACAGGGTTAACTTCATATAAATGAATGAATTACACAATTGTTAGACTATAATTACATGAAAATTGACCATGCAAACCAGCAAATTATTAAACTTATCACAGTCGTATTTGCTTACAATTCAGGCATGTAAATTAAAATATCCTTTACATTACTTAAAAAGTTCCGAGCATTTACAATGCAAATTTTTAGCAATTTTGTCGAATAGCAAACATGCCTTCTACTTCCAAATGAAAATTTAAACTATGGTTTAAATTTTATCCATATGTTGTACAATATCAGCAGGGATGGCTAACCAAACTCCTATAGGCACAAGCCACTTCAAACTTTGAGAGTAATATTAATCATATGGAGTTGCTTACTACTTAAATTTAGATCGATTGCTTTTAATTATATGGAATAAAAGGTATTCAAAGAAGTAAAAAAAAAAATACTACAAATCAAAAACTCACATCAAGTATACCAACACTTAGGCTCCTTCAAAAACATTTAATATTAAATTTTGTTCCACATAATCAGACAAGTCAACACAATAAATTTGCAAATTTACCCTTTGTAGGAAAAGGTACAAGCCACCTCTTAAAATACTCTCTTTTCTAAATACCATACTTAATTTTATTTCCTAAGTGTTAGGATAGAAACATGTCCATAGAGGTTTCAATTAAAAAATTCTCATTTCTACTGTTAATCAAGGGAAAATATTTAAAGGATTTTTATTGTAAAGATGTCCAACGAAATTTTTACAATATTTTGAAATTTTTCATCTTTAAAATTTTTTTAAATGATGGATTGATTTTCTTTACAAAAAAATCATCTACAATGGGTACAAGGTATTCTAGTACTAATAGCAACAATTTACTCAAATTTTTATAAGAGTGATGCCAAAAAAAATTACCTGAATTAAATTGAGCTGTTTGATTGTACATTCATTATATGGGCAAAATTTCCAATAGAATTAAATTATAAAATGTGCTTACAATTCCAGGTAAATTTTATAGCTTTTTGAATTTACTTATATAGATTGAGATTTTATTAAGTAATTCACAATATTACTTTTAAACAAAGTTCTGAAATAATTATCTAATTATGTATACAGTATCAAATTCTCAGAAAATACATAGAACACATTCAACCTAAGATTCCACAATTTGTCTGTATTGTTGATGTACTAGAGCAGCAGTTTTTAAACTTTTGATTGTTGCAGTCCCCAGTTATGTATCAGAATGACATCACAGACCCCTAAGATTTTGAACACCCCTCCCTGATCTAATATTCTTGATCAAAATACATGTTCTAGTAGAGATTGGGGATGGGGGGGGGGAGCAATTTAATGATCTTGTCTAGGATGGCACATCTTCCAATTTTTCCATGTGTGAAGCCTTTCGGAGTCCAAAAAAGATAAATCTTAATGTTAAATGAAAAACTCTGTGGACTCCCAGGGGCCCATGGACCCCAGTTTAAGAACCACTGTACTACTGAAATGTCGATTATACTGAAATTATTATACTGAGTCAAAAAACTATTGGGAGCAGGTAAGCACAATTGGGAGCACAATTTTAAATGTTGATGGAAAATTTTTTACTGTTACTTGTAACATATTGCTCACTTCTGTCTGTAATACGAAATCACATTAATATAATAAACAAGAAAATTTTATTATTTGCAAAAAAATTATTTGAAATTTAAATCTTTATTTACAATATATTTAGAATGATAACTATTGCCAATATGGCTTTGTTGTCAAAGTTTCATATGAAATTTAAATTTAATCTATCAGAAATTTTAAGAGGAAAAAGACGAGTAGATAAAATTGTATATTATTGTCCATAATCGAATAGTTACAAAAATTGAACTCTTAATAAAAAAGTTTGATGTTGGAAAAAATTAACTTTAATTTAAGGTTTTTATAATTATAATTGGGTGAAAATCTTTGAACAAAAATCTAATAATTAATCTATGCAACTGCATATTGACATACAACATAGCAATTCTACAGAGAGATTTTGGCATTCAATCAAATTTATATTTTTATGTAATTAATCATTGCCCAAAGAAAAGTTCTCAAATAAAAAAAGGACCATTTATTGAAACAGCATAAAAACAATATATTTGTATAATTTGTATGATAGGAAGAAAGTTTTCAAATGATTGAACTATCCAGAAGTCAATGTTACCCCATATGTTGTTCAGAAAGGCGATGTCAATTGGGTTATACCACAAGTGTCATAAAAATGATGCTGCAGCTAGAGGCCACGAACAAAACACCCCTCCTAGAAAAGTTCAGCATACATAATCATCTTTAGTTTTGAATGAAAATTGAAAAGAAGGGATAAACAATTTGCCTTAAGCTCTGGTTGTGCATAGAAAAACAAACCTCCTTAAATTGGCTTGTTCTTGTCTAGAAAGCATTGTTTATTACATTGTGGAGTTAATTTCCACCATAATGACTCTGTTATCACCACAATTTTAAAAAATGCAAACTAAATCAATAAGTGAGAAGTAGAAGATGCTTTCCTCTTAAAATCAATAAAAAAGATTTTAAAAAATGAAATCATCATCAAAGAAAGCATACAATTTCTCATTTAAGAAACTATTTACATCTGTTCATCATGAATGAGTTAATAGGAGTACTCCACCATTCTTTCAGATTTGTCCATTAGATAAGTTTTAAGCTATTAAAACATTTTATTAAAATGTGCAACTTCATAATTATTTTTTGTGACTAAAATTAATTGCAAAATTTCATCTACAAAAAATGCTGTTTGTACACTTATTGCCATTTTTCATTAACTAAACAAACAGATTTTGTAGATTTAGTTGAATGAATGCAACTGGATACATAAAACATCTCTGAAGTTAATAAGGAAGAACAATCGGTTGATTATTCTAAAAAAAGAAAAAAATATCTCTAGGGGGAAAATAATTCTTTAAAATTTACAACAAAATTGAGTATTCCATTACAAGATTCTTCAAATTATATATATATATATATACATGACACTGCTAAAACAATACAAGAAATATATTTTTAAAAAGTAATAATTTCAAAATATATATAAACTCAACCTCATCAGACATAAGAGTGGCCATAGCACGACCAATTTCATGGTAGCGACCTAAATTTCCTGAAGGACCCAGCAATATAAACAAGAAGCGAGTAGGAACAGGCACTTCAGTCAGGTCCCCCAAATTGGTGGCTTGGCTGAGACGGACAAATGCTATAATGGCACGGTCTAAGAAATCCACTTCTCCTACTAGAATATTTGATGCTTCAGCTCCAGGAGGGATTTTCTTCATGAAGGCTTGATTAAGCTGAAATTTAAAAAATCAAAATATTTTACAATCACTTCTTCATGTATATTTTCTTAATATTTTTTTCTATTTATTTATTTTTGTCAAGGAAAATTATATTTGCAATGAGAAATATAATTTCAATAGAATCTTAGAAAAATACAGTATATGCAGCTTGTTAATTTATCCAAAATTGAAAAATTAGTACGTAGCTTGTAATTTTTTTCACATGTAAAAAACTAGAACTATAACAATTATAGAATTTTTTTAAAATTTAAATTAACTTAATTAAACTCTATAATTGCTTTCATGTCAAAATATTTGGAAAAGTTGCAGAGTTATTTTACTGTTAAAAATATAAATAGAAATTTTTTTTAAAAAATTTATAGTTCTCTTATGAAGAATGTAATCTTACTATATATATATGTGGAGAATGCTTGCCCAACTTAGTTGCGTGCTTTAACTGAGTATGTGGATTAGCATTCTCCACATATGTAAGGATAGTTAAATTAGATCTAAAAAATTAAATTCCCTATATAATGTTTAATTTTTATTTTCCTTTTCCATTACATCTTCAAGTTTTAAATTAAACACCCAATTATTTCTCTGAACAGATGGTCCAAACAGAACACTTCTAATCCCAAATAATTTTTTATAGCCCCATATGTCATCCTTAACTTTCAAGTATAACCCATAATTAAGAAGGGTTCTTAACACATCTGGACATACGTGGTGGTAAAGCCCTTTAGACAGTGTCCTTTTCCTCTCAACTACAGATGTAAATGTAAAAATTAATAAACCATAGCAAATTTGAATGATATCAAACAAGTTAACTGACAGTGGCAACTATAATTTAGTACAGCAAATAATAAATATGAAGATGTAAATTAATACAAACTAACACCTAACTTATAGCAAATGTATGGTTTAAGAAATTTAATAGGGAATTCAGCTCAATAAAAGCTTTATCTATAATTTTTTAGTAATATTAATCTTATCACTTTCTTTAATAAATAAATAATTATACTGCAAATAATATATACTATGTTTCTATAAATTGACACATGAATGTAACAGTTTCATACCAGAATTTTATAGTTGAAATTAAAAATCTCTCTAATAAAAAAAATTTTACAATTTAATTTATGATTCAAAGTATGTAAAGTCTTATCCAAGCTATATACATATAACGAAAAAATGGCACTAAAACATCTTGCACTAAGAGAATATTTATTTTATAGGTTTTTTCCCCCATTCAGTAGCTCCATTAAATAGCCTTTTAGTATTAGTTGTTGATGTTTAAATTTCTGAGTGAGTGAGTGAGTGAATGTTGGGTTTAATGGCGCAAGAGCCGATTTCGGCTAAGCTGCGCCAATCAATCGTTAAAATATTAAAAATCTATTTAAAATACTCAAAATATAGTTAAAAGCTCACAAAAAAATAAGTAACAAGCAGATTTTGGTGGGGCACACCCCACCAAGTCAGACAAGTTTAAAACATTTCAGAAAAAGAAAATCAAAATATTTTATATTCAAGTAAAAAATTGCTAATAAGTTTTTGGTGGGGATTACCCCCACCAAGTCCGATAAATATGATTCAATCGCGCCCCTTCCGGTGCTTGGTCGGAGTTAAATATTTTTTTTCCCATAACTTCTGCTTCTTCTGCCTCAACATCATATATGAGCATGTCATTTTCTTCTTCTTCTTCTTCGGAAGTCTGTACTGGAGAACTCTTTATCGGTATGTGTGGTGCCATTTTTATATGTATAGCTGTTTGGTTTATTTTTTGTAGTAGCTTTTTCGTTCTTGCTCAAGATTTTGTACGTTTCCTCTTTGAATATTGTATTATACCTGCAGAAGGGAGTCGAGTACGGGAGTTGGATGGGTAAGCAGATATATTTGATGAAGTTTCCATAGGGCTGAACATAGGGTTGGTGGTGGTAAGTACTGAATTAGAAATAGGAGTCGGTGGCTGAGTTTCTGACACTGTAGTGGCTATTGAAGAGATTGAGGGCAAGAGGTGTGTTTGGGTTGTAGATGATGTGGAAACAGCAGGAGTGGATGTTGGTATATCTGGTTTTGGGAGGGATGAAATTGGTTTAAGTAAATTTAAAGGTGGACATTTTATTTTTGTTATATCTTCGTCTGTCTGTGTGGCACTGTTTATAGTAGAGGATTTGGCAGCCTGAGCGTAAGTTTGAGTTAACTGTGGAACTATTAATTTCTGTGCTTCTATATAAGATATATTTCTATTGGTTTTAATAGCTTGGATTTCTTTTTCAGTTTTCCACTTTGGGCATACTTTTGAATCTGATTGATGGGTTTGGGAACAATTAACACATTTCGGCTCTAGTGTACAATCCGTGGAAGAATGCCCAACGGATGCACATCTAGAGCATGTCAATTGACCGCAGCAGGAAGTTTGAGAATGTCCGAACCTCTAACACTTGAAACAGCGCAGAGGATTCGGGATGTATGGACGTATTTTGCAGTTAAGGTATCCAGCTTTTATTTTACCTGGAAGATTCGGGCTATTGAAAGTTAAAATCAAATGTTTCGTAGGAATAATGGCGGCATCTTTTTTAATCGTAATTCTTCTGACCTGAATAGTTCGATCCTAGTACCACTAAAGATCCGCCGTGTAGGGGAGCGATGCACGTTAAATCTGTCGAGAGCTCAAACGTCCTCCCGTTGGTGTGGCGTGGTAGTTAGGAGAGGGGGGTGCCAGCTCAGGTGTCGTCCGTGTCACTTGACCATGGTTCAAAATTACGCGGACCGTCGCCAAAAGCCCTCGTGTTGCTAATCAGTGCGACGTTAATATTCTCTCACTCTGACCTGAATAACACCCTGATCAGAAAATCCATCAAGGATTTCTGCCTCAGGGGTGGTCAACAGGTCAGGTTCAGATATGACACCTCGGCTTGAGTTAAGGGATTTGTGAGGAGTAACTATAAGTGTAGAATCAAGAAATGTTTTTGCAGACAGATAAGATTTCGATTGAATAGCTGATTTTGTTTCAACAAGTAAATCACCAGATCTCATTTTTTTAACCGATTTCGGTTCACCGATTGCTTGGAGGGCTTTGAAAATCGCAAAAGGGGATTTTCTGGACATTTCATTGTTGGGTAATGACAAGATGAAAAAGCGTGAAGTACTGGCAATATGTTCAATGGTATGAAATTTGGGTAAAACGAGGCCTTTACCCGGGCACATCAGAATTGGATCCATAGGCACGTGAAAAACTTCGTTCTGGAGTGCCTCCACCCACCACGGAGTCCAACAAGGGAGGCAGTGTGCTGGTCATCTGGCAAAAGCCAGGCACGGCGCTTACCAGGAGTACACCCAGACTATAATGCTACAGCATCAGGGCGAGGATCCAACGGGTAAACCCGCCACCCCTTATCTGCAGCACTAACCCTACGGCAATGTCTCCGAAAAGACTTACCACCAGCCGATTGACAGGAGCGGGCTCACTCCTGCCACCCGTCTACAGCGAAGCGTGGGCCAAAGGGAACGCAAAAGGTATCCCCACGACACCATTTTCCTCCTTACGGGACGCAGCACACAGCAAACATGCGGGTCGGAAAACCAACGTTGTTAGTAAGAAAACAAAGAAATAATACGAACATCAAAATAAATTGTCGAACAAAAAATATTAAACGAATTTAACGCAATACAAAACGAAAAATATAGTATTATTAATGAATATTGTGAGTAATCTAATAAAAAATTAATCAATAATTTTGTACATGTAAATTTCGAAAAATTGTCTGTAGTCTAGATGGGAAAAGAAGAAAAGGGAAAATTGAATGACAAGAGGGTCGAAAATAGAGAAGGATCACTAGGGTACCCCGAGTTCGTGACACCCGAGTTTATCAAAGACAGTAAACCCCATGGGAAAAGGAAAAGATCACTAGGGTGCCTCGGGATTGTGACACCCGTACTCACCTAAAGAAGGTAAGCCCCCTGAGGGGTTTAAATTTCTGAAAACTTTTCAATAGAAGAATTAAAATGTAACAGATAAGCATTCTTGATTAATCAAAATCATACATTACTAAAAAATTTAAAAAACTATATCATGTGTATATCACACACACATAAATTTCATTCAATATTAATATTCAATTGACTTTTTATATAAACATTTTGGTTTGTTGTTCTTTGTGGTTGATTCCATTATTTTTACATTCTTTGTTTTGTAGGATAATTCATTATGTCTATATTTATTTTATCAATATATATATACTAGCCGTTACCCACCCACTTCGCTGGGTATTTCATGATGTTTTATATATATCTACTGTTTATATATATAAATTATTGACACTAAGTCCTAGGATTAAGAATTCAATTGTATTGAAAAATATAACTGTAACTCTCACCTCTTGATAAAAAAAAAGGACAGAACTACTAATTTGCATTATCTAATAATCTCTAAAATTGATAATAGAATGATGTTTGCACTTTCGTAACCCTATAACCAAGTGGATTTCCGCAAAACCAATTTTTGGATCTCTACTCCATAAAATAAACATGTGAGCCTAATTTCAAGTCTAAATCTTAGAGCAAAAACAAAATTTGTATTATCAATACCCCCCCCCCGTAATTTCGTTACCCAAACCGTTCTTAGCGGATTTCAATTCAACAATAGAAAAATGTAAACCAAATTCCATTATTATAGTCCTCGTAGTTCGAAAAAGAATTTTTTTTTGTCAACACGCCCCAGTAACCCCCTGCTCCCCCAGGAGTTGATTCCCATCAAATGCATTCTTAATGGATCCCTATTCAACAAGTACTATTCAAGTACACAAGTCTAACAATTCTAAAACAGGATTTTTTCCCTATAACTCCCCTTGACTCCTTGCAACCCTCCTTCGCAGTCGATTTTTGTTTTAATCTTTGCTAGTGGAACTCTATTCCATGAAAGGAACATGCCTACCAATTTTCAAGCAGGTAGATCAAATAGTTTAAAAACGGAAATATTTATCTATTACGCCCCTTAATACCCCAAAATGAAACTTGGCGGTTAATTTTCACGATACCCATTTTGTAGAGTATCTTTATCCTATGAGAGGAATCTGCTTACCAAATTTCAAGACTGTACATCTAATAGTTTAATTATCTATAACCCCCCCTTCAGTCCCCGCAATGCCACTTCGGGGTCTGTTTTCACAAAACCCATGTTGAAGCAGATCTCTACTCTATGAAAGAAATATGCCTACCAAATTTGAAGACTGTGAGTCTAATAAATTAAAAATGGAAAAAATTATCTATACGTCCTTGAGCCCCCGCAACGAAACCTAGGGGTCAATTTTCACAAAACACATTATATAGTGGACCTTTACTCCATGAAAGGATTCTGTTCATCATATTTAAAGACTATACTTCCAGGAGTTTAAAAATGGAAGTAATTATCTATAATGCCTCTTAAGCTCCGCAATGCCACTTGGGGATCGATTTTCACGAAACCCATTTTGTAGCATATCTCTACCCTTTGAAAGGAATCTGCTTACCAAATTTCAAGACTGTGCATATAATAGCTTAAAAATCGGAATATGTATTTATGTCTCCCCTTAACCCCTTGGGTGTCTGCAACAAAACCCATTTTGTAGCAGATATTAACTGCCATGAAAGAACTATGCCTACCAATTTTCAAGCAGGTAGGCAAAGTAGTTTAAAAACGAAATTATTTATCTTTTACGCCCCTGCAATGCCACTTGGGGGGCTATTTTCCCAAACCCCATCTTATAGTTGATCTGCACTCTATGAAAGGAATCTATTTATCAAATTTAAAGACTGTGTGTCTAATAATTTAAAAATGAAAATTCTATAACGCCCCTGCAATGCCACTTTAAGGGTCGATTTCCCCCAAACTCATTTTGTAGCAGATCTCTACTCTATGAAAGGCTAACCCAATTTCAAGATTGTACGTCGAGTAGTGTAAAAGTGGAAGCAATTACTTAAAACCCCCTTGAGGTTCGAATTTTGCAAAATCCGTTCTTAGCTGATCTCTATTCCATGAAAGGAACATGTCTACCAAATTTCAAATCTGTAGGTTGAATAGTTCCGGAGATATCGTGATTAGTCAGTCAGTCAGTGAGTTGCTTTTCTCCTTTATATATATAGATTACATCATCATATTATACATATTTATCCACATAGTGAATATATAAATGTAAGGGACAACACTCATCCCACGACTGATTCCATCAGATGGCAGCAACCATCAGTAGCATGGCATACAACCAGAAGAGCGTGCATCAAAGAGGGATATGCCTTAGGATCCCCAGAGAAACAATGAAATAATGAAAGATTAATGACACAAGATTTGTTCAAGCCATAGTGGCAACAAAGCAGGTAATTGACAGTTAAATGCAAAGCTAAATTTGTTAGTAATCATATTAGTTGTGTTGTTTTTGTGTTATTTACTTTAACAAAAAAAAGCTATTTTTCTTTGTTAGCTCTTAATTTATTCTGCTAACTTACAAAATTCCACATCTACACACATACATATATGTGTGTGTATGTACACATTATATAGATACATAATGTAGAATAATAAAATATAAACAAATGAAAAAGAACAGAAATTTTAAGAAAAATAATGAATTTAATAACATTTTTTAAAAAATAAATTTAAAGCTTACTCTGTGTTGCAAATCAGCAGAACTTGTAGAATTTCCAGATATATCACCTAAATTATGAGAATTGTGTCCTGATTGATTATAACTGGCGCCTAGATTCAATGATGAGCAGCTAGGGCTCTTGACTATGGAATCTTGAGCAGATGTATTAGGTGCACTACCTGAAATAAAACAGTTTAGTAATTACACCAATCCTAAATTTCATCTATCTGCCTAGTAATTGTTTATTATAAATGTGGCATTATTATAGTCAGAAAGATTATATATAACAATCACTGAAAAGCTACTATATTAATAGCTTTATGTATTAAACAAGCAGTGATAAATATAAATATTTTTTATTTTTGAAGTATAGCTAAAAATGGGGGGGAAGGGAGTGCAAGATAAAAAAAAACTGAGAAATTGATTAAACAAACATTTTATTGCAATAAACATAAACATCAGATTCTATAGGCATCGTAATATTTAACATATTTTTATTCTACTTATTTTACTCAACATTCATTTTAGAAAGTCATTTTTTAGTCTATTTGAGCATATTCTGCAATAGACTTTTTAAAGTTATTTGTATTGATATACAAACCAACTATTTTTAATACAAAAATACTTTATTTTAAAAAAACATGTTTAAAATTAAATTAGGATAAAACAAAATTTAGAGTATTACATTAAGACTTAAATATAATCTTTAGATAAATTAAAGGTATAATCGGAAATTTGTCTGAATTGCAAAGCTATTACCCAAAATACCATAATTTTGCAACAGAAGTATCACATAATTATGATTAATATGAAATTTAAAAAATAAGTCAATCAACACCCTTGAAGAAATGAAAATTGACAGAAGGAAGTAAATTCTGGTGATTTTCACCAATACCAGTATAAAAACAATTATCATTTCTAATGGAGGGAAAAAACTTGAAATTATAATTTTTCAGTAAAATTTATTTATGAAAGTACATAATAATTAGGCAAATATAATTCCAAGTAGTGTATTAAATGGCAATATTAAATTTCATATACATTTAACCTTTTTGTTTTTTTGTGATAGATATGTTCACAGAAAAAAGTACGTAAAAAAGAGCACACACACAAAAAAAAGATACATTTTGTACAGAGAAAAAAGATGTGCTCAAAATTTTCAAACAATCTAATATAAAATAAAGATTTTTGTTTTGAAAAACAGTGTATAAAAACTGATGGAAATAAACTGTATAAACTTAAAGAAATGCATACTTACATTTATATAATTTGCATATCTAAATGAATCTTTATCAAAATATACATTTAAAATTAATACTGAATTCTTATGTTTCATTTAATAAATAAAATTAGAAATGCAGGAATATCGCCTTAAAACATGATAAAAACTTCAATATTAAATTTATCAAATTATTACTAGAAATAATATTTAATTATTCAGTGATACTTTGTAAAAACAAGCATATTTAGTTTGACGAATTGAATCAAAATTGCATAGTCTTCACTAGAAAGATCTATCGCATTCATTATGCTTGAATATATTGAAAATCTTCATCTGGTAATGAAGTTTGAGAAGATTAAATGCTTTCTTAAATATTTTGTAGCATTTACATTTTTTTAAAATCACAAAATCTATCATGTCCCTTTTTTGGTTTGAGGTGTTTTTCAATTTGTTTTCACAAAATCTTTTTAAAACAATTAAAATACATAAAATGCAAAACTAAACTAATTTAAAAAAATGTGTTTGAAAATATTTCGGCTACAACACTTTTAATGTTAAACAGAAAAATTGGATTTTTCATTAAACATGTGAAAAATGGTGAAAAACAGAAAATGGTGAAAATCAGAATTGATAAAAAATTTAATACAATTTTTAAAAAGTGCTCCAGTTTTTTTAATTCATCTAAAAAAACCTAATTTTGCCATATTTTTAAATTGATATTAAATTTCATTAACCACTGTGCTGGAAAGATGTGCAACGCACGTCGTAATGCTTTTGTCACAGAATCGCCCACGAGGTGGCATGCACGTCATCATGCCCACAGTCACTCCATCCCACTCCATCACAGTTTTGTAGACAAGCACATGTACATCTACATCTACATATTCAACTCTAAATATTTACATGATTCTTTGGCAGCATATTTAGTGTCTTCGGTTTGTAAAAAATAGACATAATTCGTAAATTCTATTTTCAAACATGACTGTGTTACATATTGCTTAATCTTTCCATAAATTGTTTTTCAATGTATTTATCACAAATTTTTCAATAAAAAAAATTTGTAACACTTATTACAACCCCCCCCCCCTATTAATATGAAGTAAACAGTTAATGAAACATGTTTGCATAGCATTCTGGAAAAGTAGCCTCCATATTTAAGAATGGAAAAAGTGAGTTACATTATATCAACATCTAAGGATTTTGGGGGGGGAATTGAGTAAGCATTGAAAACCAATTGCAGGCCTTCCAGATAATAAATTACTCAATAATCTTAAGAACTAGTCAACTTTCATTTCTTTAGAATAAATATATGTGTATAAGCTATATATTAAAATTTCCCTTGCTTCACTAAATGAATTACATCCTGCAAAAGAAACTCGTTCCTGGTATTAAATCTAACAACTACTGTTTACTGCATGCTCAAAATACTAGTAGAGTAAAAAAATGTGAACCTGTACATTACCAGGGAGGCCAAGGTATTTGGCAAAGTTTGGTTTTGCTTCTCCAGCCATAGTAGGATTGACAGGGGTGGTTGGCGGAGATGAACCTGCATCTTTATCTAATTGGGCTGTAATGACGCAACGAAATTATACTGAATATTATGCAATGCTTTATAACACAAGTTGGATAATATTAGATCACTCCTGTGGTCTATCCAAGGATGCTTACTGCCACAGCAGAAATTTCATCCTATTAAACGCATTTCAAATCTTAAAGTACTGTACATTCATTAAACTTTGTGCCTATTCAAAATTTGATCAATTTAAAACCCTTAATTACCGATTCATAATCATTACAATGAACAAACTTTTTTTAAACATGGTTTTGAACAAACCAAATAATGTCACTTTTTCTGAAAGTTCAATACTTAGATAGACATAGATATGGAAAATAAAATATTTTCTGCAGAAGTAAAAAAAAAGAAAAACATGCATTATGTTTTAGATTTTGTTATGTATTCTTTTTTTGTTTACATGCAACCTTTTTAAACACAACAATTTAAAACAGGGTCAGCTGAAAAGAAAAATACCCCCTATTTTGGAGCATTATGCATTAGTGTTTGTCATACTAAAAACAAACATTGATGCTTTATCAAAAAATACTCTACTGCTGTCATTTTTCCTTCTTTTTTTTGTTTTTAGGATTTTAGTTCTTTTTATAGAGAAAATAGAAAATATTAGTATTTATAAACACATCAATAAAAGTTGTTTTATATATTCTTGCACTAATTTTGCAATGTTTGTAAGATACTGGTTGCAATATACAGTGAAAGGAGTCCTAAAGCCTTTCAACTCCAGAATGATTCTACGGAAAAATGAGAAACAAACTTTAAATCATTCATATGTAGTGTTCAATATGATTCTTATTGAAAAAAAAATCAGATGTACATTAACAGAACAATTATTGCACAATTATCATATTCCAGCATGAGGAAAAATTATGTAAATACGATTTATTTGAGATATATATATACCCCCTTTTAGTTATCATACTAATCAATATCATTGTCAGTTTTAATACAAGTTTACATATCTAAACCCTTTTCAAACAGAAAGATATAATATATGACGTGTGTATATTAGTAAATTAGCTGGAATTTATGTTGCATTAGAAATTATATAACAGGTATTGATGCTGGATTTCATAGTTTTGTACCAATGTGAACTAATGAGAATGAAATTCAAATTAGTACTTATTGCTCCAATCTACCACAGCATATCTTGCATAAAATTTCAGGATCAATTCCTTTGACACACAATATATCTTCAGAAATAAATGGCTCTATAAAAGCATCTAATTATTGTCTGTGGTAGGACAAACATATCAGCAAAATTGTCTAACATTAAGTCATAAACACTATAACTGCATATTAAAATGCTTTCTTGTTTCAAAATATTTCTCACATCGCTACACATTGATATATTCTCAATTTAATTATACAGCCTCAAAAAAAATTAATGCTGCATTTAATACACCATAAAATCTTTTGTCCCTTCATATTAATAATTTTCAGAAAATATATTCTTCAATGTCATACTTAAGAAATCTGATTAAAAGTCATGATGAAATAATGAACAAAATTTTGCATGGTTAATAGCAATTGGATACAAATCGGTAATTAAGGGTTAAAATCATTACAAGTTGCACATTTAAAAAAGCAGCAAACACATTATCTATTAACAATATTTTTTAAAGAAGCAGGGATCAATTTAACATGCAATTTACTTTTCTATGTGGAATTGACTACTCTGAAGCAACAAAAGATTATATACTTTAATATAATTGTAAGATTTTGGATTTCCATTAGATGAACTATCGTTTTGCATAAGTGCAGAAAACTAACATTAGGATTAGATGTTTAGCTTATCGAGTGAAAGAAACTAGGAATCAAAATAAGTCATAGCTATGGGAAAACAAAGGTTGAATGATTTTGCAGAGAAGACATACAAGTAACTATACATCTAAATGCAAATGTTCTTGAAGGCAATTTATAATAAGAAAACTTAATGTAAAAACATGCAAATAAATATTATAGCAGCAGATAACACACAATAAGATCGATTTTAATGCTTCTTACACAATAAAGTAGTAGAAATTAACTGCCCCACATATTACAAGTTAGATTAGAGGAAGAAAGAATAGGCTTACTAATGATCTAAAGTTAAATTTTTGATGATTTTTTCAAAATACATAGCATCCTAAAAAACATTTATATGTTTAAAAAAAAAAAATTTTTTTTCATAATTTGTTTGAGCAAAATAATCAGTGAAATATTTAAAAATGTACAACATTCTTTAAATTAATAAGGTACAATTTAAAATAACTTTGGGGAAAACTTGCTATAGATAATTTTAAGAATTCACAGAATTATTTCAAATTCCTGGAATTCAATATTTTACACATTAAAATTGAAAAGGAAGTATGAATATGCTTTGTTTTAAAACACTCTCAAAATTATTAGTGTATGAGTTTGCTGATTACATAAATAACAAATTTAAATGAGTCTTTATAAATAATTTCAACTAAAAAAAAAATCAAAAATTATTTTTTTAAGTATTTAATATACAATGCAATTAAAAATTAATGTTAGTAGCAAACAGCAATGCTTAAGAATTATAAACAATCAATACATAAGAGCTAATTTGCTTTGAAACATGCAATAACAGATGTAATTTTAAAAAGCATTTTTCGGTGAATTATTAAAGTGAGAATAAGATAGCAAAAGAGCCAAGAAAATAGTTGAGTACTAAGTAATGCTTATAAAGCTTTGGCAACCAGCATCCAAGGAAATACCACCAAAAGCCGGCAAAAGCTTTTATAAAATAACATGATTAAATATACATAATAAATTTCTAATTATAAGCATATGTTACATTCTCTTTGCTAGTTTCAGCATTTCAATATATAAATACTTCATGTACTCATGTTGTTGCTTTGCTAAACTGAAATAGAAAATTATAAAGCTTCATTACCTTTCCCATTTCCTTTTTAATGCATTTTAAATAAAATTTAAATACAAAAGACTTTAAAATATTAAGTCTTCAATTACCCATATAACATAAAAGATTAAAATATAACAAATAATAAATATTAAAATCTAAAATAAATGAAGGACATCTTTCAATACAGGAAGAAATAAAAAATATAACTAAATACAAAATAGAATAAATTACAGTTGCACAACTCATAAAAAATCTTGCCAAAAATGAATAAATTTTTTTTATTTTTCAAAGTTTTGCTCATAGTTTGAACACAATCATAAGAAAAATTATATAAAAACTAATTCCCAACACTAAAAAAAAAAAATTTTGTTAAATTGTTCAAATTTTTTGAAAAAAATTTTTTCCCCTCATACAAATTTAAATTCCAATGGCTTTCAGCAACACCAGTACGAATTAGAATTTTTAATGTCATGATTTCAGAAAATATATGGGGAAAAATTTGTTTGCAAGATGTAAAAATAATTTAAGAATTAAAATAAATTTTCAATTTAGAGAATTGAAATAAATTCAGTTGAAATAAATTTTCCTCATAGAAATTCATTAATTATTGTAACTAAAAAAGATTTGAAAGAAACAATTTAAAAAAAAAAGAATTAAATTACTACTCTCAATCTGCACTTCCCTACTGATCAGCTAAGTTTAGTAGTCACATTTCTTAACAAAATATTAAAAGATTGCAATCTAGCAGGTACTATTAAAAATAGAAATACAATATTTGCAATATAATTATATAAAAACAAAATTATCCAACTGAAATTTTAAAAAAAATTCTTTGAGAGAGAGAGAGAGAGGATGGAATGATATACATTTAAAGTATACTTCTTGAGTTAAAAAAACCCTACATACTAGGTTTTTTAAAAAATTTTAATTGTTTACTATGCAATTTTCTCTAAACAAAACAAGTAATAGATAATTCAATAAAATGAAGTTATCCATCACAACACTTTACAAAAATTTCTAAAAGATATTTTAAGTATATACAAAATCAATGGTCTATACACTCTTAGAATTTCGTAAAATTATTTTTGTCTAACTACTCTCAAAATAATAAGAATATACAAATTAAAAAAAATAATAATAGAGATAACTAATGAAATACTGATTATTAAACCATATTTAAAAAAGTTTAATGTTATGTAAAACTCAGAATTCTTCAGGGAGTTACTTAGTAAAAAGGTCTAAAAATGTAAATAAAACGTTACATCTACACAGAAGTCCTTAATTTTACTAATTTATAAGGTAACTTAAAACAATTATGTTAAAAAAATCCACTTACTACTTGAACCAAACATGCTTTTGCTTGAATTACGTCCAATGTCAGCTAAAGAACGAATTAGAGGTAATCGTGAGCTTTTATCTACTTTGTCGTGTTTTCTTTCATGCTGATGCCGATGACGCCTCAATAGAGCTTCTTTAATACGATCTCTAGATTCCAATTGTAGATGGCCAGCATTCACAATATTTTCTAATACAAGATCTGAAAATGTTTATACCTATTTATTAAAATAAATGTAATGAAAAAAACAAAATTTTGACTCTTCTAATCCTGTTCTCTTGAGTATTTTCAACAGATTTTTTTTTTATCAAGGGGGGAAAAAAAAAATTGAGAATCAAAACTCATACACAATTATACATATTTTTTTCTTTTATAAACATTTCACTATAGTCTTTTTCGCTCCTTATATAGTTTTAGGGAAAGAGATTAAAAAGGATAATTTTTTGGGAAAAAAAACTTTTCCAGAATTTTTTTTTTTTGAAGAAATTTTTTTTATTTACACAAATTTTGAATTCAGATTTATAAAAAATATTACAATATATTATTTATTGAGTTATTAAAAAGTGAAAGAAAAGGAAGAAGATTAAATGAAAAAATGATAAAATTTATTTACATTTTAAATAATTCTGAATGAAAAGTTCTTTAATTTTTCTTTATTAGACATTTAGGATTATTTAGGTATTATTTTTAGACAAAAGAAAGTTGATTTTAAAATTAATTTTTGATCAAGTGCTGCAATTTTAAAAATAATTTCTTGGACAAATTGATTTGCCCAATTCATTACATGAAATCAAACATAAATTACCTGATATTTGATCAAGGTTATTTGCTTCCAAATCTAGCATAACAGTACCATTCAAAATACAGCTTCGCAATTCAAATAGTGAATGTAAAGATATAGTAGCAACATGGGGTTTTGACCATCTGTTTCCACCTTCTTCAACATCTTCTTCAAATTTGATCCATCTTTAAAGATAAAAGAAAACACATTGCACTTAAAAATATTTCATCTGTACATAAGAAATTTTATACTTATTGTAATCATACTACAACATAAATTGATGTCATTTAAGAAAATTTAACAAGTACTAAGCACACAGAAACAGTAAACTAAATACTTTAAACATCAAATTATATTTGTATTAAAGAATATAAATGGAGACTTAAACTTAATATAATTATTTCTGTTTATGAAAAATTAAAATCGTTGTGCTCTATTCTGCTCTCCTGTTAATAAATTTTAATTTATATTTTCTGCAGTTGAATATAAGTATATAAACCATTTTTTTTTTCTAAGAACATCCTAAATGTGTTAAATCACCTTGCAGTTTCCCTCCATTCCATTTCATCTCCCTCACAGTGTAGTTCCTCCATTTCACTGAAGAGAGGATGGGATTCATGAGAACCATCTTCATCTTCACCAAGGATAAAGTGGACACGCTCAGCAGGTGGAGTAACTGAAATAATTACAAAAGAGTATGAAATAGATTGACTAAAATTTATACACGTCAGAAACTGAATTTTTATCACTTTGAAATTTCTTTATTTCCAATTAATCAACTCACTTAAGTTACTGAATAGACTAACAACTGTAAGACAAAATTCAGAGCCTAAACTTTTGATGCAGATGATCCTGGATACTTTTAATCTTCATGCCTCATCACAAGAGATTCATTCAAGCTGCAGCAGTCATTATTACATAGCAACTTTAATGCAAAAAAAAATATTAAATCTGTAACCTGATAAGCTTATGCAACTTTTATATCCAAAAAGAATTACTGCTATGTCTTGGTAGATCAACAAGAACTTGTTAAATATATAAATGGAAAATTTTGTCAAATGATGAATGATTTCAAAAAGTCTCTCCGCCTTTTTTCCCCCATTTGAAAATGAATGAATCCTACTTTTTAGAAAAACCAAACTGCACATTTCTGATCAGATTCCCAATTTTTCATTTTGATTATGAATATATTTAACAAATGAATTAATATTACTAAATATATTCATAATTGCACTAGAATTTTTAATTACTTTTATAAAATATACGAGACATTTATATATAGTTTTTTCTCTTTATATTTTATGATTCAGTCTTTTTTTCAAAGAACACAAAAAAATTAATTTCTAAAGTATTTAAAAACTCAGTCAAGAGGAGGGGGAAAAATGTTTTTATAAACAACTTACAGGTAGATTTAAAAAGTTCAAAAGAGTTAGCAAAATACTTAATCTACAATAACTTATTTTTAAAAAAGATTAAAAAAATCAAATGAACTTTACCAGGTCTATGCAATTCATTGGGGTATTCTGCTGAGGTGCCATCTTCCCTTTTTTTATGCCCATTTTTATGATGATGCCTATGCCTCCTATGATGACTCCGTCTGTGATAACCAGGAACATGCAATCCAACATAAACTGTGTGAGCTCTGTGACCTGAAACAGATAATAAATTATTTCCTCAAATTCCGGTTGGTAAAAATAATAACAATTAACTAATGATTTCACATTTTTTAATTAATTCTCAAATGACAAAGATTGCAAAGATATAATTTGATTTCTAAATTTCTATATCACACTAACACACAAAGAAATATTTTTTTATACAAATAAGTGATTTTCTCTTAGAATTTATGAGTTCAAAAAAATATTAGGGTACTAATATCGCAACAATCACCAGCATTCAAAATAACTGCCAAGTTGGCAACCTGAATTTCATGTGTCGTATGCGCTGAATTGGTAATCATATGCTTCATTTCATATAATGTCACCGATTGGTTGCGATAATACGTAAATACCAATATTGGAATTTGTTTTCAAATAATTAAATGAGACTTATGTGTAATTTAATTTTTTAGCCCACTTTTATTTTGGCTCAAATGTAGTACAGGAGGGAGAGGCTTTGGATTTGGCGATTTTTATCTAGATATCATGGTGAGATAACTAATTCATTCTGGCTTCCGGACACTTATCATTAAATGAAGTAGCTTGGCGAGACCGATTTTGGTCACCAAAAGAAATTGACATCGCCTAGGCCCCCTCCCTGTACTACACTTTAACCATTATTTTTTTTTCAATAAATGAGAAAACAGATGTTATTTTAAAGGTGAATTCATTTTTAAAAAGGTTGAATTGTCGAATCGGCCACTTATCCCACAAAAGGGCAATGTTATTTAAATATATATAAGCATATATGCATACATATGTCACATTCAAAATGTCATGTCATCTTAAGATATTTAAGAAGTTATTGACCACACTTTTGGCAGATATATACAATATAACATCAACTTGTTACTTTACCTACTCTTCCTTTGTTTACATAGACCTTAATTACATTCAGTAAGTTAAAAAGCAAATTTTAGTTCAAAATATCGATTTGTAAGCCAAATGATTTTTTACTTAAAATTTTTGTATGTGAATTATGAGATATATTATCGCATTAATACAGCAATCTATATCAGCAGAAAATATACATCTGAATAACATTTGCATACTTTTTTTATATGATGCTTTTAAGAATTTACTTAATCATTTAAAGAGAATTTTCTCCTGCAATTTTTGTCTTAAATTGACAAACTTTAATTTGGTTCACATCGATTACATCTAAAAGTAGTTGACAAATGGGCATTATATATATTTCTTCATCAATGACAACATTCATTTAAAATGAATACATTTTAAATCACAACAAATTAAGAAACTACAATATGAATCCAATACCTCTTCGCAATCAAATTTTAAAAAGTTGAATTTTTACTAGCATTCATATTTGTGCTCAGCACTTTTAAAAATACTAACGAAAGTGCTGCCCTCTACCGACTACATTGATAGGGTAAAAATGGCATCTCTTAATTCGAATGTATCAGGATGATTATCATCCCAAGAATTTAAATTTTATAGTACTTAGGAAAGTGTTAGAATTTGTAGTCAAAATTTCGGACGTACATATGCAACATGATATAATGTCTAACTACTAACCTTCAAAATCTTTGTCCGTGTAACTGTGGTGAGTGACTCGTACTCCGGGGTCCCGCGGAGCCTCGTCCAGTATAGCCGGATTCATGGTATCAACTGAAACACCTAAGGGGAGTGAGAAACATGCAGGTTTAGCATGTTCATCAAGAATCATTTTCAATCTTAATAAAAGAAGCTGTAGGCAAATGACACGACAAAGAGAAAAAAACGCACCCAAACATGAACTTGACGCAAGATGGGGCATAAGGGAAATACGAGAAGAATCTCCTCACCCTACATTACCCCCAAAAGTAAGCAGCGAGGGGTCGCCACGCCGGGAAAACCGGTATCGTTATTTCTCCCCCACAATAGCACTCCCCACTTGCTTCCCCCAGAGGTTTACTTCATATTTTAGGGAAATTGCGTGTAATTTTCTGGCTATGTTATAAAATTTAAAAAGCTTCATTTTTCAATAAAAATGTTTTAAATATTAGCATTTATGTAAATACTAGCTTTTACCCACGGCTTCGCTCGCTTTGATGTATTTAAATAACTGTCAAAGGCATAATCATTATCATAACAAAGAAAATGAAATCGTATAATATTTTTTAATGCTTGACTGAGATCATTAAAATTTTAAAGTTCTAAAACTGAGCTTAGTTTAAAAAAACTGAAAATATACTTTATTATAATAATTAACAACCAAAATACAATAACTTAAATTATTAATATTTTAAAAAGTTGAAAGTATTTACGTTTAATAGATAATTCCTCTTTAAAATCACTCAAAGGAGAATATTAATCTAGAATGCCACTGTATATTATGTTCTTCCGTCAGGTGTGAATATTGAATAATTCGGACATTGGACACAATCAAACAGACTACATATAGTTGGCCATGGGGGAAAATCCGACTTTTTCAAATGCTCCCCTGCTACCTCGAAAAATTGCCCTTGCATTTTGCTAATAGTAGCATCAAAACTGAGTTAGATTGGAAATTGAACTCATTTGAATTGAAATGGTAGGTCAGTGGGGATAATTGGAATTCGAGATATGGTAATACTTTCGCCTTTCCCGACACCAGTCAAAATATTTGCACCAAGTTGTGGCGACCTGTAGTCACCCCTTACATTCCTACCTTCCTGTTTATCTGAAAACCCGGCTAGATGTGTAGGAGGAACTAAATGATCCAAAGACATTATTCCAATTCAAACTGATTTATTGATTCTTACCAGTTATTACGAACAGACACAACACAATTCTAATTAAGGTATAAAACTATAATAGAGTGCAGAGGTGAGATATATAAATACGGGGATAATATTACAGAACTTCAACTGAATCTAAGATAGCTTAAACGCGCACATTTGCTACTACGCCACACACTAATAATCAGATTTTACTTAATCAAAATCACAGTACCTAAGGATTTAATGCTCGGTTCCTGCACGACGAACTTCAGCCACTATCGTTTACTGGATGAATTGGTGATGACTCCACGCTCCGTAATATTTAATTTCAATGATTTTCAATCTTCAAATCCACTTCTCTTTGCGCACATCAAACGTATCAACCTCGCTTAACTTGTCAACATTTACGTGTCAATCTCTCACTCTCTTCACTTTACTTAACTTGACTTCTCACTTCACTCTCTTCAACTCGCGAAAACCGAATTTATATAGTATTCCTTATTTACTTAAATCACATTTGGTTTCTCGATGAAGGCTGGTTGAAAATACTTTGAAGGGGGGGGGGAGACATTAGTATAAACGCGTATAGATTCGTCACAAAGTACATTCTGCATCAATTTTGGGATCCGAAGAATCGTTAATTGGTCGTAGATGCGTTCATTGGAAGTCATATCTGCATGTGCTCGCTGCAGTCGTAGCAAAATATCTTCCACCATGTACTCTTTGTACTTAATCCAAAGGGTTTGGGGATTAGAAAAACCGTAAGATTATATAAGTATTACTTCAATTTCCCCTTATATCTATCTCCATATAAAATATCTAGGTTCAGTATAAGTGAAAAATTTCGAACAAAACATGACCTTATAATGTAATGCTATTTTTTTTTTAAAAAATAATAAATTCAATGTATTAATATTGGAAAAATAAAAAATTTTAATAAAACTGTCATTTAATATACCATAGAGCTTTCAATATCACTCATTTTTCTAAAACTTTATATCAGTTCTCTCTTTAAAAAGTGGGAGAAAATTTGTATTAAAATTTCTGGGAATGTTGGAAAAGAAATTTTTACCCAACTTGGCGATATTTCTCAAAGTTTGAGTTTAATATTCATAAATAAAACGTAATAAATGTTTCACATTTAACAAAAAATAACCATTTAAAAATTGATTTTAGTAAAGATGTTAAATTACACTATATTTCAGTTATTTGTTACAAATGTGAGAAAAATTTTATAAAATTTCCGGTATTATGCATAATCTTCCGCCAATTTGGCGGGGTTAAGCAGCACCTGCGGTTTCACTCGCGTAGTTCCCGTAGGAATACGGGGATAAAATATACCCTCGCTGATAATGCGGCTTCCCATTAGAGAAAGAATTTCTAAAATCGGTTTAGTGGTTTAGGCTTGAAAGCGTAACAAACAGACAAACTTACATTCACATTTATAATAATACTAGCTTTTACCCGCGGCTTCGCACGCGTTGATATCTTTAAAAAATGTCGAAATCATAAGAAAATAAATAAAATATGATAATTTTTAACTGCTTGACTGGGGCTATTAAAATTTAAAATTCTAAAATTAAGCTTAGTTTAAAAAACTGAAATCATACTTTATTCTAATAATTAGCAACAAAAATTCAATAACTTAAACTATTAATACTTTAAAAAGTTAAAAGTATCTATGTTTAATGAATAATTCCTCTTTTAAAGAGCTAAAAGGGAATAAATATAATTCTAGGATGCTACTGTAAGCTATATTATATGTTTTTCCTTCAGGAGCAAATATGTGAAGATTTCGGTCATAGACACATGGGAACAGGCTACATATAGTTGACCATGGGAAAGCAGGGCTTTTCCAAATGCACCCTTGGTGCCTGCAATGATTGCTCTTGAGCATTGCTTATAGTTACAGCAAAACTGAATTTGATTGGAAATTGAACTCGTTTGAACTGAAACGATAGGTCAATGGGAATAATTGAAATTCGAGGTATGATAACACTTTCCACTTTCCCGACACCTGTTAAAATAGTGGCATCAAGTATATTATGCATCAATTTTGTGATCCAAAGCTTCGTTCCATTACATAGTCGAGGGCCATCGAGATTTTGCATAAGTATAACTGGTACATTTAGTTTTAATTGTTTATATGAGGTTACACCCAAAAGTTCAAGCGAATTTAAAAATTCTGTGGAACATGAAGTACTTTGTTCTTCTTCTATGATTGTATTTCATTGATAAAAATTCCTTCATTCCACCCAGGACGTTGTTTAAATTTTCAGTGTTGATTTTATTAACAATGTCATTGTCAGGCGCCAATATTGATCTTGCGCACAACCACTGATTACAGTTTAAATTTTGTTGCAAGCCCGGGTAAACTTGTGCAATAAGATCTACATCATTTCCTTCTAAATTACAAAATTATCTGGAAAGTAAAAGTCAACCTTCAGCATCTACGTCCAAACATCCATCACCGATTTTCAATAGCGTCTCTGCATAATGTCCCGAATCTACGTCATTATGAAGATACACTCTTATATTCGTTTTCAGAATGAATTTTTCAACTTTCGTCCATAAGCTTGATGATTTAATACAGGTTCCGATTTCATCTGCAGGTGTACCCTTCTGGATTACTGGGAGAGTTTGTTGAAAATCACCAGCCAATATAAAACTATTATTCCTCCCATAAGATCTGCACTATCTCGTAAATCCTGAAGAATCCGATTTAACGCTTCTATAGCTTTCTTGTGAGATGCATCGTACTTTCATCCCATACTAAAAGCTTACATTGTCGAAGTATCCTACCTTTAGAGCTATTTTGCTGAAATTACAGATAGGTGAATAATAATAAGTTAATAATAAGTTTAGCAAAAACGTTTTTCCATTTCCTCCAAGGAACGTCGAGAAAAAAAGAGTGTACCATTGAAGGATTCTATTTTACGTAACATTTGATGGAAAACATGACTTTCTTCTGGACTTAATTGGGGGATTAATTCTGTTACTTGATGTTTCAATACTATAAAGTTGTAGTCTAATTCTCTAGCAATGGACTAAATTCATGACGGTCACATGATAATATAAACACGTGTTCTACATTGAATTCAAAACGGACAATATAAACTATAACTCGTACTTTTTATTCTATTGGTAAAACTTAGGTAAAATTTCAAATTGCATAATTGGGTAAAGATGCTCAAGAGTTATAAAAAGAAATTTCTGCAAAAAGATTTTAAAATTAAAGAAAAAAAAGTCTTGTTTTATACATGTACTTTTAAATAAAAAAAACAAATATTAATTTTTTTTAAAAAAATGTTTCTGTAAAAAAGCGTAATTTGGCAACAAAGAAGTGCGTGAACTGATTTGCTGAAAATAGATAATTGCATTTATCGTGACTATGACGTCACGTGTGTTTTTTAACTTGATTGGCTAAAAACACGTGGTTTAAAATTATCATGTGATTATGACGTCACATGAATTTAGTCCATTTCATTATTGAAGTTATTTCCATCGACTCGTCGCAGACTAATGATTCCAAAATTATGTATCTTCTTCCCAACCTTTGTGAAAACATTATTTTCAGCTATTATTAGCGTTTTATTGTAAATGTGTTCAATGAAAGTAGTATCGCAATGTTCTTGCTGCAGTCGTCGCAAAATATCTTCCGCCATGTACTCTTTGTACTTATCCCAAAGGTTTGGATGATTAGAAAGACCGCAAGAGGATATAAGTATTGCGTAAAGTTCCCTAATTTTATTCGACAATTTTATATAATTGTATGCCTTCCTTTATAGTAATATCTAGTATATCTTTATAGTAATATCTCTACATAAAATATCTAGGTTCATTTTAAGAGAAAAGTTTCGTGCAAAACACGGCCTTATATTGAAGTTATTTAAATAAATAAATAAATTTAAAGTATCAAATATTCAATAAATCAAACATTTTTATGAAACTGTCATTTAATACTATGTTAGAGCTTTACATTTTTATGAAACTGTCATTTAAATACTACGTTAGAGCTTTCAATATCACGCAGTTTGCTAAAACTTTGTTATTTCATTCTTTAATAAGTGGGAGAAAAGTTTTATTATTTTCCGAGATTGTCGGAATAGATAATTTTTTTAGCCAACTTGACGATATTTCTCAGAGTTTGAGTTTGACATTTAATAAACGTAATGTAATAAAGGTTTGACATTTAATTAAAAAAACATTTAAAAACTGCTTTTAGTAAAGATGTCAAATTACACTATATTTCAGTTATTTGTTACAAAGGTGAGAAAACCTTTATTAAAATTTCCTGTATTATATATGCATAATCTTGTGCCAATTTGGCGCGGTTAAGCAGCGCCCCGTGGTTTCACCCACGTAGTTCCCGTAGGAATAAGGATTATGATAACTATTGTTTGTGACAAAAAAAAATGTAACTAAATAAAGAAACAATAGGATTGAAACTAACCATAAACTTAAAAATGTTTTGCTACTCTAATTGCATTTTTTGGTTTATGAAGCTCTCATTTATTATTTCTAAATGTGCATCCGAAACAGCTGACGATCTACTTTATTGAACAGTGAGCTAACTATCATAAAAATAAAAAAAATTGTCAGCGTATTATTAAGTGCGGTAACACTATGTCTCGTGGAGAGCATTGGTCGCCAGTAACCAAAACAACGACTTCATTAGCTCACCTTGGCGTTCAATTTGGAGATGAGTTTGGCGTTTTGTTTCACGTTCACCCGTATAGTTTCCGTTCCCGTAAGAATATGGGAATAAAATATACCCTACGTTACTCCCTGATAATGTAGCTTGCTACAGGTGAAAGAATTTTTAAAATTGGTTTAGTGGGGTCCATGCGTGAAAGTGTAACAAACAAACTTTGTGTATATATATATATATACATATATATACACACATTCACATTTATAATATTATTAGGATTACTAAAAATGTAGGCCACATATTCAATTGAAGCCTTTTAATTAAAAAATTATTATGCAGATTTATACTGCACATATCTAATTGTGTTATTTTATGTTATTAACTTGAGAGATTTCACATAGCACAATATCTCGACAAGAGGAGTATTGATTTATTTTATAGTATGAATAATCATGCGTTGTCACTGAATTTGCGTTTTTTGTTTGTTTGTTTGTTTTACATAAAATTACAAAGAACTTTAAACTTATTTGCTGGGTGGATTGGTATTTAAAGACAAAACGTCGATATGAAAACAAGATGCAAATACTTCAAAATCGAATTCAAACTGTTTTGGAAACAAAAACTGCTATTTTAATTTCCTTCCCTTTCGAGAAGCAAATCAACGAATCTGATAAAGAACTTTAAAAAGCATAGGGAAAAAAATTCAAGAAAGCAAGTATAATTAACTTAAATTGATTTAATATAAATTTTTGTTAAACATCATAAAGTCTTCGGTTCCTCAACCATTCAAATAAGGAATTTGATGAATATAATTTTCCCTAGAGCAATTTAATAATTGTTTTTATATGAACACAGCATACCTCTCAAAGTGTACAAATAACTCCAAGTAACATTCCAGTTCTATTGCTTTTCATTTTTAATTACAGTTTATCTACTTCATTATCCACTAGATCTAGTAGTGATTCCGTGAATTTTTTTTAAATGTAAAGACATTTAATGTTTTGATTCAACAAAGTAAAATTTTATACGTAATTTCAAAAAAATATAAAGTTAGGTGAAAAATATATATAATCTTTCCCTGATTTCATGTAATTTTAAGCTACGGTCAAATGAGATGGACGCCATACGAGCTGGTGTCATTTTCTCCCCACTTACACTCCACGCCAACAAGAGGAGTTTCAGCCCCGGCAGATTCAATGCGCGTATCAAGTTTATAACAACACGTAGCTCAAGTGAAACATCATTGGCTACTAAAAGCTGCATTGACTTTCTAAAATATCGGAAAAATTAAGACTTAAAATACAGTTTTCTATTTGATAAAAGATTTGGCAAGAAAGAATGACTTGATGCCAACAACCAAAAAAAAAAAAAAAAAAACATTTGAAAATGCTTAAGATTTATTCTGCCATCTTTTTCTCAACCAATTCAAAGAAACAAACTACCGGAGGTAAACAAAATTAGAAATACTATTTATTCCTACACAAAATAATAATAATAATTGTAATTCTTTTAAACGCGATGGGATCCCCTAAGCAAGTAAAGGGTTTGAAAAGAAAATGTACAGTCGAACCTCTATTGAACGAAGGCGCTAAATCCCGAAAAAAGTTCGTTATGTGGAAAATTCTTTACATATAGGTTCATCTTTCAATATACTTTATAAACCACACAAAGCAAATTTTAAATTCCTAAACACTATATGTGTATTAAAATAAATTATAATATTAAAAAAAACTAAAGAACACGCTTTTATACTGAACCGAACTAAAAAGTAAAAAAATAATTCTTAATATAAGAATAAAATTATGCAATTTCGGAATTGAAAGAAGTTAGAAATTATAACAATTGATATATTTATAGAACACCCCACGCTTTTACCCCAATGACGTTAATTTTCTGGTTCATCATTTTATTATTATACTAAGAATTAAAAAATAATTCTTAGTATAATAATAAAATGATGAACCAGAAAATTAATGTCATTGGGGTAAAAGCGTGGGGTGTTCTATAAATATATCAATTGTTATAATTTCTAACTTCTTTCAATTCCGAAATTGCATAATTTTATTCTTATATTAAGAATTATTTTTTTTACTTTTTAGCTCGATTCAGTATAAAAGCATGTTCTTTAGTTTTTTTTTAAATAATAATTTATTTTTCATTTTTTTAGTTCGATTTACAATAAAAGCGTGTTTCTTAGTTTTTTAAACTGTCATTTATTCATTGTTGAATTTATCCTAGTGTTTGACATTTGAAGCCAGAATTACGTGGCTGATGGAATAAGTCTTGCTCTTCAATGGATTTTAATTAAAGGGTCTGAAGAGTATTTATTCTCTCTGTTTACGGGGCCTAGGATGAGTCCCGTATCGTTATATTAGGTTCCGTCTCAAAAGAGCAGGTCAAGCAAATAAAATGTGTGGTAAGAAGAAAAAAAGTTTGAATTAAAAAAAAAAATTAATGTACCATGTTTTTATAACGGACTGAAAAGTATAAAAAATTCCTTCTTTTCGTTTTTTTTTTTTTTTTTTTTGTCCTTTTTTCACATTCTCATGCATTGTCATCCACTTCTGAGCTATGGTCCAAATTTCAAGTCTCTAGCTCATCGGAAAGTCACACAGTTTAAAATCAATTACAAAATTCCACCCGGACAGACATTAAAGAAAGCGAGTTAATAAAAACATGGTAATATTAAGTATCAATCGTATTCTCACCTTTTAAACGTATTGCTATAATGTTAATTCGTATCATCACTTCTAAACGTATTGCTTTATAAAAATTTAAAATATTTAGCAGTTAGAACATAAATTCTTTTTTTCACATCACGAGCTTTTTTTTAAATTTTCATTTTCAGAAAAATGTTTATATTACAGTAAGAAATTTATAACACACACCCACTTTCCACTTTTTCACATACACAACACTTTTTTGTCTGTTTTATTTTTATAAACCACAAGTGTATTAATTAAAAACACTCGCTGTAGGGTTACACCTTTTTCTTTTAGTCGCTAAATCTGGAATTAGTCGCCAAATCTGAAAATGGTATGTCGAATTAGTCGCCAAATCTGAAAATTGTATGTGCAATAAGTTGCCAAATCTAGAAGTGGTATATGGAATTGTCGCCAAATCTGATTATCGTGATTTCTGACGATCCTGATGAGGACAATGGAACAAAATTTAGAAATTATTGTATTGTCATCGGTCCTTTACAAGTGTGCAAAATTTCCAATTAATCTGACCTTTTTAAGAGGGTGAAAATCGAGTTCCAAGATTCCGTTACATGCAAGTGAAACTTATAAAAGCGTGTTAAAAAGTAATTATTCACATCTTTTTGTAACTTAATATCTATTTACTTTATGTATCTACCCATCAATAAAAATTTAAAATAAACTGCAAGGATAACAAGAAAAAAAAGAATGTTGGGGGATATATTGTATTTTCAACATTAAGAAAATAATTTGTATATTAAAATTAATATATTTTAAGGACATTTTATAATTTAAATCATACAAATAATTTTAAGCATGCATTATTTTATAACTAAAAATTCTAAACATACATTACCACATGAGTTCTTAAATTTAATTACTCATAAAATCTGTTAATTTTATTTGAGCTTTTTTTTTATGGAAAAAATGCTTTGTGTTTCATAATACATCTCACATCTTTGCAATGCACCAAAAATCCCTTCAGGCGTATTTTTCCGTATCTTTTCTTAAATTTTTCTAGCCATCCATTGCTATCTAGATATTGGTCATATCCCAATTTCTTCACAAATTGAATTGATGATACTGATATTGTGGGAATAACTAAAGCAGCTATACTACAGGCTTTCAGTGCAGTCGAGACAACAGCAAAAAACTTAGGATTGACGATCAACGAAGAAAAGTTTATCACCATTCATGGTAATAAACAGAGAATCTCAAATCCACAACCAATGAAAATTAATGAATATGAATTTGAGCAAGTGACTCAATTTAAATACTTAGGCACAATTGTAAATAATAGTAATGGCATAAAAATTGAAATCAAAAATAGAATCAAGATAGCTAACAGATGTTATCATGAACTGCGAAACCAGTTTAAATCTAAATACATAAGCAGCAAAACAAAAATACAGTCATACAAGACTCTAGTAAATCCAATTGCTTTATACGGCAGCGAATGCTGGACAATTATAAAAAAGACGACGAAGAGAAACTGAGGATTTTCGAAAGAAAAATCTCACGAAAATTTTTTGGTGCAGTTAGAGAAAACGGAATCTGGAGAATATGATACAACCTTGAACCTCAATCGAAATACAGAGCACCCAACATAGTCAAAATGATCAAGGCTTCCCAAACAAGTTGGCTGGGGCATGCATTTCGATAGAGCTATGACAATCCTGTATAGAAAATAACTTTACAAACTCTAGAGGAAAAGAGGAAGGCCGAAAACAAGGAGGATGGATAAAGTAGAAAAGTGGTTGAAGGGAGTTAACCGGATGGAAGAACATGACATCCAATACATCAAGATGGTCTAAGGCAGCAGTCTTCAAACTGTGTTCCACGGAACCTTAGGGTTCCACGAGTCATAATAAAAAGATCGGAAAGAAACTTTTTAACGTATATGGGAAATGGATTCCCGTTCTCTATGAAGTTTGTATACCCACAAGAATTTAAAAAGCTCAACCCTGTCACTAAGAAACTGAAAATTTTATTTATACATTATAATTTTATTTTGAAATACTTTTTAAGCTTTTATATTACAACATAATAAAGGTATATTAAAACATTTTATATCTTCATATATATACTACCGCATAGATTGTAATTATTTTATTGTTTACTCTCCCGGGTTCCACGAGATAGTTTTATACTTGTAAGTACAATGTCTTGCAAAACAAAGTTTTTTAATGAAAAAATGCCCTTATTTGCATTTGTAGAAAAAAAGCTACACTAAAAAAGCTGCAACTTATTAACATATCAACACGTTAGATGTTAAAAATCTAAATTTAAGCAAGAACAGCTCTTAAATTTTAGGTTGCGAATTCATGCAAAATATACAGTATTTTTCACACAGTTGTAAACATTTTGATGTCATTCAGAACAAAACATAAAAGGGAAAAATATTTCTCAACGTGAGTGGCTTCAAAAACAAAGTATAGTAAAACCTGTTTTTGTGCGGTAGATAGGAACCGTACATAAATACATCAACAAAAAAAAAAAAAAAAAAAAAAAAAAAAAATCGAAACTTTTATAAATTCTTACATATAACAAACAACTTCGTCGAAATACTTCAGAATTTTTTTTTATGCGGTGGGAGAGGGACCGCATAAAAAGAAGCCGCTCTTAGAAAATACGCCAATTATTAATGAAATTTATGAGAAAATACTTCCATAACAAAACAATTAAATTTTACACATGGAAACATTTTAAAAACACTTAGTTTCTCCTTTCTCATACATAATTCATTGCTACTCATCGTAATCCAAAGCGCTCATCTTCCTGTGATGAATAAGTTCAAAATTGGTTTCGTCACTTAAAGATACAGTTTCAGTTGATTCATTTTTGGGCACGGACGAAGATCGGTTGGTCAGTTTCTTGTAAATGTCAAGATAGCCAGATATGCATGATCAAAGCTCTTTTAGAAATTTCATACTCCTTTCAGTGAGTGAGTGAATATTAGCGTCCCACTGTTCAGCTACACGAGGGCTTTTGGGGACGGTCCGCGTAATTTTGAACCATGGTCAAGTGACGCGGACGACACCTGAGCTGGCACCCCCTCTCCTAACTACCCCACCACACCAACGGGAGGACGTTTGAGCTCTCTATTTATTTTACGTGCTTCCTCCCCTACACGGCGGGTCTTCAGTGGTACTGGGATCGAACTCATGACACGCTAGCCACGATCCAATCCCTAGACCACTTGGCTACCGCGGCCACCATACTCCTTTCAGAATTGGTTATCTATTTTAAGGCTACACATTACCGTAAAAATGACAATTTTATCGAAAAATTTTTTTTTGCCTTTTCTTGCAGCCCATACGATTGGGAATCTCGGCCCCAAATTTCAGATCTGCTAACCAATTAGTTTTTAAGATATTTGAAGTTTTCTGAGTGCTATCAGACCCGATATTTGACAGCTGAGGGGGCGTGGTTAGTTTTGGTTTCATTTTAAAGCATTTTTCCATTCTTAAATTTAATTAATTACTAATATTTTTAATAAAATCGATATTTGCTGAGAAGTGATTATTAACTTCAACTTTCACTACTGAAATCGCTTCTGTTTGTTTACATTTTGAATTTTTGGTGTGCTTTATAGTTACTTAGCTAAAATTGATAAAAAAAAAGGGGGTCTTTCTCAAGACCAATATTTATTCTCATATAATTTACTAGCTGTTACCCGCCCGCTTCGCTGGGTATTTCATGACGTTTTATAAATTTTTACTGCTTATATATATGTATAAATTATTGATATCTAAGTCCTAGCATTAAGAATTCGATTGAATTGAAAAATATATTTATACCTGTAACTGTCACCTGTTGATAAAAAAAAAAGGGCAGAACTCATCTAATTTGTATTTTCTAAAAATCTCTAAAATTGAAGCATAGAATGATGTTTGCTCTTTCGTAACTCAAAAACCAAGTGGATTCCGCAAAACCAATTTTCGGTGGATCTCTACTCCGTAAATTGAACATGCATGCCAAATTTCAAGTCTAAATCTAACAGAAAAAAGCAAAAGTTTTACTATAAATATCCCCGTAATCTCGTTGAGAGCCGTTTTCCAAAATTACCGCTCTTAGCGGATTTCAATTCAACAAAAGAAAAATGCAAACCAAATTTCATTATTATAGTCCTTGTAGCTCGAAAAAAGTAATTTTTTTGTCAATACGTCCCAGTAACCCCCTGCAACCCCCCAGAACTCTTGATTTGCTTAAAATTTATTCTTAGTGGATCCCTATTCAACAAAAGAAACATGCTTAACAAATTTCAAGTATATGGGTCTAACAATTAAAAACAGGAATTTTTTGCTGTTACTCCTCTTGACCCCACGCAAACATCTTTAGGGGTCAATTTTCATTTTACTCTTTGTTAGAGGAACTCTATTTCATGAAACGAACATGCCTACCAATTTTCAAGCAGGATGATCAAGTAGTTTAAAAATGGAAATATTTATCGATTACGCCTCTTAATCTCCCGAAATTAAACTTGGTAGTTGATATTCGCGAAACCCATTTTGTAGCGGTTCTCTACTTTACGAAAGGAATCTGCTTATCAAATTTCAAGACTGTACGTCGAACAGTTTAAAAATGGGGATAAATGTCTATAACGCCACTTGTGCCCCCGCAACGCCACTTCTGGGTCTGTTTTCACAAAACCCATTTTGTAGGGGAATTGCACTCTATGAAAGGAATCTGCTTAGCAAAATTTGAAGACTGTGCGTCCAATTAATTAAAAATGCAAAAAAATTATCAATAACGCCCCTTGAACCCCCGCAACACCACCTAGGGATCGATTTTCACAAAACACATTTTGCAGTGTATTTCTATCCTATGAGAGGAATCTGCTAACCAAATTTCAAGACTGTGAGTCTAATAGTTTAAAAAAAGAAATAATTATTTATATCTGCCCTTAACCCCCCGCAACACCCCTTGGGCGTCAATTTTCTTCAAACCCGTTTTGAAGCGGATATTTACTCCATGAAAGAAACATTCCTACCAATTTTCAAGCAGGTAGGTCAAATAGTTTAAAAACGAAAATATTTATCTCTTACGCCACTTATTCCCCTGCAACGCCACTTAAAGAGGTCTGTTTTCACAAAACCTTCTTATAGTTGATATCTACTCTATGAAAGAAATCTCTTTATCAAATATAAAGACTGTGCGTCTAATAGTTTAAAAATGGAAATAATTATCTATAACGCCCATTAAGTCCCCTCAACGCCAATTGGGAGCAATTTTCACGAAACCCATTTTTAGCGCATCTCTACCCTATGAGAGGAATCTGTTTACTAAGTTTCAAGACTGTACGTCTAATAACTTAAAAATAGGAATTTATAACGTCCCTTAAACTCCCCGTCCCAGCAACACCCCTTGGGGGTCAATTTTCCCAAAACCCATTTTGTAGCGGATATTTACTCTAGGAAAGAAACTTACCTACCAATTTTCAAGCAGGTAGGTGAAGTAGTTTAAAAACGGATATATTTATCTATTACGCCCCTTAATCCCCCGCAACGCCACTTAGAAGTCTGTTTTCAGAAAACCCGTTTTGTAACTGATCATTATTCTACGAAAGGAATCTATGTATCAAATTTAAAGACAGTGCGTCAAATAGTTTAAAATTGGAAATAATTATCTATAATGCCCCCTAAGCCCCTGCAACGCCACTTGGGGGTCGATTTTCAGCAAACTCCTTTTGTAGCGGATCTCTACTCTCTGAAAGGAATCCGCTTACTCAATTTCAAGATTGTACATCAAGTAGTTTAAACATGGAAACAATTATTATTAAAGCCCTTAACCCCCCGTAACGCCCCTTGCGTTTCGAATTTCGGAAAATCATTTCTTAGCTGATGTCTACTCTATCAAAGGAACATGTCTACCAAATTTCAAGTCTGTAGGTTGTATAGTTCCAGAGATTTCGTGATTAGTCAGTCAGTCAGTCAGTGAGTGAGTCGCTTTTCTCCTTTATATATATAGATATAGCTTAAAAGCTTGTTTACTTTGTTCAAGTTAAGTTTTTTTTTTGTTGAGAAAATGCCACGGAAAAAACTTTCGCAGCTTGCGAAGAGAAGCAATATTTCTAAAAGATGGAGTACTGTTGAAAGTGAATATGTTAATGACCATCCTTTACCTGGTATAAATACAAGACTTCAGAAAACAAGTGTTTTGAATGCAAGAAAGAATACTACAGATAAAAGTAAATATTTCAGTGATGTTCCAAATTATATTATAGTGGATACTGAATGTTTAAGTAATTTGTTTACAAATCATTTATGCAGTATTTGTCATAGTGCATCCTTGAAACTTTGCTTTGGTCACAGAAATGGATTTGCATTCAAAATGAATGTTGTATGTATTAATTGTGACCAAACCCAAAGTGAAACATTTTCTTCAAAACAGTTGGTTGGTACTAAATTGCATCAAATAACAAATGTTAGCAAGCATCAATTTTTTAATGCTCCATTTGATGTAAATAAGAGAATAGTGCAAGGTATGTTAAGTTTGGGACTTGGGTACTCGGCGTTGGAAAAATTCTGCATGCATATGAATTTAAATATAATGTCTAGTAAAACTTTTAATTCCTATAAAGCAAAAGTTCTGAATGGACATCTCGTTGCTTCCAATCAGCTGTTGCTTGATATTCGTAAAGATGTCAGAGAGGCGTATGGCTCAAGGAATGATAAAGATATCGTCGATATTGGAGTGTCATATGGATGGAAGCTGGTTGACAAGAGGGCATACGTCAAACATCGGAATAGGATGTGTTATCGACTTGCTGACTGGCTTTGTGATCGACTACGAAGTGATGTCAAAGCGGTGTGGAGAATGTGAACAGACTAAATTTGCGCTTGGAGAAGACAGTGTTGAATTTCGTATTTGGTATGAAGGACATCAGGATGTTTGTAGTGCAACACATGTCGGATCATCTGGTGCAATGGAAGTAAATGCAGCTGTGAAATTATGGGAAAGATCTGAGAGCATTGGCTTCCGGTACACAACCTTGCTGTCTGATAGGGATTCTAAGGCTTTCTTAGAATTAAAAGAAAGAAAAATTTATGGAAGTGAAATACAAATTAAAAAAGAAGAATGCATCAACCATGTGAGCAAAAGATTGGGAACAGCTTTGAGGCAGAAAGTAAAAGATTGGCGAGTGAAAGGTGTAACTCTGGGAGGGAAGAAACACGGTAGTTTGAAAGAAGAGACAATAAAAAAGCTTACTAGATACTACACTAATGCTATACGCAAAAATATAGGTGATGTAGAGGCAATGAAAACTGCAATTTATGCTACCCTATTTCATTGCATATCTACAGACCAGAAGCCACAAAATAAAAAGTGTCCTTCTGGTATCGACTCTTGGTGTTTTTACCAGTCATCATTAGCACGTGGGAAGAAACCAGGTTTGCGTAAAGATTGGGTAAAAACACCAATCAATGAAGAATATTTGCCCAAAATTTTGCCAATTTATCAAAGATTGGCTTCAACGGAATTATTAAGCAGGTGTGTTAGAGGTTTAACACAAAATTCCAATGAAGCATTGCATTCGATGATATGGAACAAATGTTCCAAAGAAAATACAGCTTCTAGGAGCCGTGTGTTGATTGTCGTGTCGAGTGCAATATCTGAATTTAATGTTGGAACATTAAAAGCCCTTAAAACATTTCAGGATGCTAATTGCCTTACAACAAGTTTATCATCAGAACATTTAGCCAACTTTACTGATTATAGGAGAACCTATTTCAGGAATAAAATAAAATCTGCAAATTTTAAAGTTGCGCAGCAAAAATTAAAACTTGCTAAATTGCGTCGACTTAAAATTGAGAAAAAATTAGGCGCTATGTACAAATCTGGTGGATTTTAACTTTTTAAGCTTTAATTTATAACATTATTATTTTTTATAAGTGTATTGTGTTTTAAAACTTTTGTGAAATTATTATGTTAACTTTATGCTGAAAAATCTGTCATTGTAACAAATGCTATTTCGATATTTTGCAAAAATATATTTTGAATAAGTAAAAATATTTTCAATCATATTTAATTAAAGAAGTGTTTTTATATATTATATAAGTAGTAAAATAATATATTAAAAATTTAGAGCTTTGCAAGTATTATTAGTTTTTGCTTTATGCCTTTACAAACTTTAAATGCATTTTTCTCAGACTTTTATTTTTGAAGATGTAAGTGTTTTCTAATCCCTAAGGCTTTTTTTCTGTTCAAGATAGAGTCTTGAAATTTTTTATAGACACTTAGATATACGTGTTACATAAAAGTTAGTATGGGTTTAAGTCTGAGATCTTTAGTTATTTTTTTTAAAAATGTTAATGTTAATATTTAAAAAAATTTCGTTTTTTTCCAGGTTTAGCTAGAAAAAAAATTATTAAAAATCAGCAAGGAACTAGATTTTGAAATCCATACTAACTTTTGTTTGCAATAATGTAAGAAATATAAATCATGCAAAATAATTTTAAAATTTCAAAAATTGTGTATTTTATAAGAGTTTAAAAAAACCTCAAAAATTTTAAAATTTTTAAAATTTTAAAATAATGGCTTGTTAAAATGAATTTTTATTTTCAGAATCGGTTTATCGTCTGAAAACAATACATAAATTACTTTTAATATTACTGTCCCCAGAAAATTTTTTTGAAAAAGGGTACCGTGTAGCCTTAAGAAAATGCTTTTCCAATTTGTTGGAAAGCTGCATATATTTTATCCGTTCTCAAAGAATCCGGTTCTTCTTGTTATAATCTATCAAATTATTGATAATGTCATTGAAAGTTTCGTCTTCAATCGAGTGCGGGCTGCTGGTGCGTTGAGAGACAGTAACTAAACGTACATTATCGGGAGATTGTTTATAACAACTGAACAGAGCGTCTTGAAGTGGATATATGTACATTGCAGTGGCGTAATGAACACCCCCGCCATGTGGGGGAGGGGAGTTCCAAGGCCTGACTAATGCCAAGTACGTATTTACCCAATTTGTAAAATTAAATTATTTTAAAGGCAAATAACATTTTCGCTTACTGCACTGCTACAGTGATAAGAATTATTAATACAGTGGCGCCAAAACCGTTGAAATTCATGTACCACATAAAAAAAGATCGCACAAAACGAATCGCATAAAAAAAAGGACAGCACAAAAACAGGTCATACCCTGTATAGAAACAAATTACTCAGAATATGTAACGTGGGTACAGTTAATCTGAATAGACATCGACAGTGTGTGCGAAAAAATGCAATCACATGTCCCAGTTACTTAACGTAATGCATGAGTAGGTGACACTTGTATCACAGATTAATTATTATTAAATGAGTAAATTATATTAAAAGTAGATTAAAAATTGTTAATATAAAATGCAATAAATTTAATTGTCTTTACCTAAAGTACCTACAAAATGTCAATCTACTCTTTAAATATTAATTTAAGATATATTCTTTTAAGTATGTGTGGAATAGGGTTCTACGAAAATACTTTTTAGTTCTAGGGGTTCTACGAAAACACCTCCTAGTTCAAGGGGTTCCGTGAGTTCAAAAAGTTTGGTCTAAGCTGACTGAGGCAGCCTCGGCCGGTAACGGGCTGTAGTGCTTTGAAAGAAAAAGTTATGATACATATTTTGCAAATCAAGAGTTCATTCGCAAAGCATTTCTGATACGATATTTATATGAAAACTTTAGAATAGATAGAAACCAAGTGTAACTTGAAGCTTTTCTTGATCAATCGATTAAAAAGAAAGATGTCATAAAAAGATATTTTCATTTTAGCATATGGTTCTATATATGCGAGAGTAAATAAATTCACTCTTATAACTTTTTTTAAAAAAGGAGGATATGAAGAGTTTGATATTAAAAAAATGGAAAAACTTATTTTACAAGGAAGATAGTAGAAACAAGTAATATAAAAAAATTTAATCAATTCCTACTTAGGTCAACAAAGAAAAATTACACATTTTAGTTACTATTTATTAAGTAATTACAATTAATATAAATATGTATATACATAAGACAGAATCACAATATTAAGTGGCAAAATAGAAAGCGATTTTCCTTGCAATTTTTCCATTGTCCTTTCTATATATGGTGTTAGACTATTACTTTTGTTTGTTACTATTTATTCATTAATTAAATTTAATTATTCTAATAAAATAGTATGGCAAAAAGAAATCACATTCTCAGAAATTACACCATCCTAAGAGGGATTCGAACCCATTACTTTTGGATTAGAAGTCCAACGCGCTATCCCTTGCGCTACAGGGACACAACAAGCGATTTTTCTTTTTATATATGGTCTTGGACTATTATTTTTTTGTGTGTTTGTTACTATTTATTCATTTTTCAATTTAATTAACGAACTAATGTTTGAAAAAACTGTATTAACATGCAAATGTCATCCACTAAAAGTTTAAAAAGTATTTGAACTTGAGTGGATGAAATATATATCAAGTATTTTATTCAATAGATGGAGTATGACTCGACTCTAATTTCTAGAGTTCGATAGATATAAATTTATTCTACAATCAACTAACTGTAAAATAAACGATTTTCCACAACTTAAAGCTACTTGATTAACATTACATGTTTTTAATAGTCTGAAAATAAATTACGTTTCTCATTATTTTACAAAAGGAATTTCATCTGCTCTTACATTGAGTTTTTCTAAGTCGGCAAACAAAAGAAAACGTTTTCTAATCGATCATACACACATTAGTTTAATCGCACCAATTAGAAATTAGCCACGACTGACCATTAACGTAATAAATAGAAAGCTCCAATAAAATTTCTTTAACGTTTGCAAAAAAATGAAAGGGGAAAAAACAGTGATTGTCAATAATTAGCGCGTAAAGTAAAGGAACCACATGGTACGAAACAAAATTTTTAAATCATGTAAAATAGGAAAAAATGATAAAAAAGAAAGAAAAAAAACGCCATCAAAAAGAACTGGTCAGCTGTTCAAGAGAGGGTCAAATTCTGAAAATAGTTGGAAGGAGGAACGCAACTCAAGTAATTATAATGATGCTAGTTTTAATATTGGAGAGTAGCACAGATGCTAAGGGCTTTGAAAAGAAAATTTTGTGCACTACAGAAACCATTATCAATCTATTTTTGTTCACTTCCTTTTTTACTTCCCATCTTAAAAACGAAAAATAAAGATGATTTCGCAAAATAATTTAATAACAAAAACCAACAACGACTAAAATTCAACACAAAAGGATTAGTAGAATAACTATTTCCACAAAAACAGTTTAAGATTTATTTTGAAATTTAATATTTGTGCTCTTATTCGAATGCGATAAGATACTACACTAAATTTTATGCATAAAAAGACTGTTACCATTATGTCATAACCTATTTTTTATTTACAACTGTAACTGCCGTTTACGTCATTACTTGGGGTAACCAAAAGTAATTAATAGAATCTAGGGGTAAATTAATATATTTAATGGCATAAGATAGCACAGTTACAAAGAACAGACACTTAGACAATTACAAGACAAACATTTAGAGAAAATAAGTGAAAACAAGTAAAGTTTACATAGTCCAGGATTGGACATCGAAAATGGGGTAACGCACGCTTGTCCAGATCCACTCTCTCTGACGATACTACAGTGTTTCGTACAGTTACACTTCCGGTCCAAGACAATACTGTAATGGCGGCACCTACATTTCGGTCTTGGAACTATACCGTGCGTTACACAACTAGCTTTTACCCGCGGCTCCGCTCGCGTTGATGTCTCTAAATAACTGTCAAAGTCGTAATCATTATCATTAGAAAGTAAATAATACAATATAGTAATTTGTTTATTGCTTGACTGGAACCAATACAATTTAAAAATTCTAAAATTGAGCTTAGTTTAAAAAAATTGAAAAAGTAATTTATTATAATAATTAAAAACAAAAATTCACCATAACTTAAACAATTAATATTTTTAAAAATCGAAAGTATCTACTAACTCCTATATAATTAATCTTCTATATAATTCCTACTACTATATATAATTTCTCTTTAAAAGAATATTCTTAAAGGAAAACAGAATATTATTCTAAGATGCTACTGTATACCACATTATATGTTCTTTCTTCAGTTGCTAATGTGTGAAGATTTGGGGATTGGACACACCGATCAGGCTACATATAGTTGGCCATGGGAAAATCCTTGCTTTTCCAAATGCACCCCTGCTACCTGAAATGTTAGCTTTGTTAATAGCAACAGTAAAACTGGAAATTGAACTCGTTTTGAATTGAAACGGTAGGTCAGTGGGGATACTTGGAATTCGAGGTATGATAACACTATATCCCTTTTCATGACATATGTTAAAATATTGGCACCAAGTATATTCTGCATCAGTTTTGTGATCCAAAGCCTCGTTCCTTTACATAGTTGAAGAGCATTGAGATTTTGCATAACTTGTACATTTAGTTTTAATTGAAGTTTATGTGAGGGTACAACCGAAAGTTCAAGTGAATTTAAGAACTCCGTGGGATATTCGCTTTCAGACTGAATTTTTCAACTTTTCCCCATAAGCTTGAATTCACCAGCCAATATATAATAAAGCTACCATTCCTCCTATAATATCTGTACTATCTCATAAATCCTGAAGAGTCCGATTTAACGCTTCTATAGCTTTCTTATGAGACAACGTACTTTCATCCCACACTTAAATTGTGGAAGCATCCAGCCTTGAGAGCTTTTTTTTCTGAAATTTCAGATGAGTGAATCTTTAAATACAAGAAAGGGGTCTGAGGGGTGTTAAAAATTTTTTTTTTCGAATTTTCGAAAAAAATATATCTTGTTCTTCATTTTTTTCTGAACATTTTGATACTAACCACGTGGCAATACTCTAAAAACTTCGAAAGTTATTCAAAAAATTGCAAACAGCAATTTAGTCATAACTTTTAAATGGACACATGCCACGCCCATTTATTTTTAAATTTAGGCATACCTTTCATTTTTCTGTTTTTAATAAGCCTCATGAAATATTTTAAGCGCTTGAGTTGATCAGAAGGAAGCCTGCAACTCAACACATTCATTCTGCTGTGTTTTTATTCTGTTGTGTTTATTTTAGCGCACGTTTTTTTAAAACGCTTATCTAAAGCGAAGATATTTGTTGTTTTATTCTGAAATGTCGTTGGGCAATGCCCCAAGAACAGATTTAGAGGAAATAAATATTTAAAGGTAAGTGACTCACATGTTACAGATATGAAAGATACGAGGAAGTGTGTAGAAATAAAAAGTACAAGTAATTGTGCCGAAATGAAAAATGCTTCTTGTAAAAAACTTTCAGGAATTCAGACTTCATTAAAGTCAAATCTTGTTAAGGTAAGTGAAAACTTAAAGAATATCGTATTTTTGATTTTATTTAAACCTTTAGCTCTATTTTGTCAGTATCATGCTGTTTAAAATGTCATAAACCATTAACAATTAATGAAAAATCCACTCGTGGTTTATGTTCGAATTTTGAAATACATTGTAAAAAATGTGGGAGTATTTGTACTTTTTCAAGCTGTGAAAACATTGGGAATAAAAATAATGCTCCAGAAATTAACAGAAGATCTATTTTAGCAATGGGATGCATAGGTCAAGGTTTAGAGTCATTAAAAACCTTTTGTTCTGTAATGAGTCTTCCTAATCCTGTTGAACAAAAATCATATGATGTTATTAATAATAAACTTTCACTTGTTATGAAGGAAGTCGCCGAAGAAAGCATGAACAGGGCAGCTGTCGAAGAAAATTCTTCGTTACCTGATAACATTTTAACGGTAAGTGGTGATGGGACCTGGAAGACGAGAGGACATTCATCGTTGATTGGAGTATGTACTCTAATGGGGCCGAAACAGGTAAGGTTTTGGATAGGGAAGTGTTGTCCTCATTTTGCAAATGAAGCGACAGTTATAAAGGGGTAAAGTTTGGTATCAAGTACAATAAATAGCAAAGAGTGCATAAGATTTCACGTAGAAAAAATTGTTCTGGCTCTGCTGGTAAGATGGAGGTTGACGGGATGTTGAGGATTTTTAATCGATCAGAAAAGCTTCACAACCTGAAATATTCGAACTACATAGGAGATGGCGACACAAAAACATTCAATGCCCTTTCTGAAAACAATCCATACGGCGATGACCATCTTATTCAGAAAATAGAATGTGTAGGCCATGTGCAAAAGAGAATGGGTACAAGACTTAGGAAGCTTAAATTAGTATATGGTAAGAAGAAATTATCTGATGGTAAAACTATAGGCGGTAAAGGTAGGTTAACTGATAGTTTAATTGATAAGCTTGCGCATTACTATGGTAATGCTATTCGATGCAATTCTACTAGTGTAAAGGAAATGCGGAAAGCCATTTGGGCTGTTTGGGGTCATTCTTGCAGCACCGATGATGAACCGATGCACTGATTTTGTCCTACAAATCCAAATACATAGTGTAAGTATAATGCCGCAATTAATAATAATTTACAAAATTATAAACACAAACCCTCAGTTGCGAAAGCTGTTCGAGATGTAATTAAGCCTGTATTTGCAGACTTATCTCATCTGGCACTCCTGAAGAAATGCTTAGGAGGTAAGACACAGAATCCTAATGAAAGTTTAAATTCATTAATCTGGAAGTTTTTTCCGAAGACGATTGATTCTAGCCTTCAGATTGCAGAGATTGCTGCAAATCTAGCAACCAGCATTTTTAATGATGGAAATCAAATACTTATTACTATTTTAGAGAAATTTGGCTTAAAAATTAACAAAAATGTTTGTGTGTCCCTGGCTGAACGTGACAATCGTCGAATCTTTACGTCAAGAAAGAGGAGCTCAACGTCATCGTTTGAAGCTCGCAGAGAAAAAAATTAAAAAGAGTACAGAAATTGAGCTGTTTGAGCAACAGGAAGGCATATCCTATGATCCTGGAGCATTTTAGCATGTAAGTTTTAAAATTTATTTTTTGAAATTCAATTTAAAACTTTAAAGCCTTTTTTCTCAGTTTGTGTTTCTTTCACTTACGCGCATTGCGTTTCAAAAACTATCATACTTTGATGCATAAAACTTTACAGAATTATAAACTCTATCATAATCTTTAAATCCTAGCTATTTATAGTATTACATATTTGTAATTTTTTGAAAAATTTCAAAAAAATTAAATTTTTTGAAAAAATTTTTAAAAATTTACTTTTTTTATTTTTTAAAAATATTATTTTTTATTTTTTTTTATATCTAATCGCTACCATCTAATAAGGATATATTTGACTTTATAAATCAACTTATTGCTAGTAATTAGAATTATTATTTCAGAAAATATCATGCGCGTCGTAAAACTTACTATTTGTTTCTTACAAAAAATTTTCTTATATTTATGTGCTTATTATTTTTAAAATTATGATTATATTTTAGACATTTTATACTTTTTTGAAACTTTATTCTTTTATAAAAAATGTGTAAAAGAATCAAATTATTTCATTTTAACCTCAAAGAATTATTTCTAGTCGAAAATTGTTCATATTTTGTGCTCTCGAAACATTTTTAACACCCCTGAGACCCCTTTGCGATAATTTTAAAACGGAATGTGCTGTGTGACCTTTGGTCAGTAAAATCGCGGCTGTACCAGAAGAAGCCATAGCAACTGCTATCTTCTGGGTTTTTCTGATGGTCATTAGTAATAAATTTAGCAAAAATGTTTTTCCTGTTCCTCCAGGGACTTCGAGAAAAAAGAGTGCTCCACTGATGGATTCTACTTTGCGTAACACTTGTTGAAAAACGTGACTTTGTTCTGGAGTTAATTGAGGGGTAAATTCTGTTACTTGATGCTGCAATGCTATAAAATCTTTTTTTAATTCTCATGTAATTTCATTATCGAAGCCATTTCCGTCGACACGTCTAGGGCTAATCATTCCAAAATCATGTAGCTTCTTCCTAACCATTCTGAAAACCTTTATTGCGTTTCGTTGCAGATTTGTTCATTGAAAGGCATATTTGGTTGTTTTTCGTCGCAAAATATCTTCCGAAATGTAGTCTTTGTAGTTATTCCAAAAGGTTTGAGGATTAGAAGAACCGAAGATGAAATTATTGCGTAAATCTCCCTAATTTTATTCGGCGAGTAACATTGTATGGATGCCTCCATAGTATATCTTCAAAGTCATACCTCCATGTAAAATATCTAGGTTCAGTATAAGTGAAAAATTTTGTGCAAAATATGAATATTGTATAATTAGGTTAAAAAAATTCAAACTAATCAAAACTACTTAAGTAATCAAAACTTTTTATGAAACTGTCAGTTAATATTACCATAGAATTTTCAATATCACGCGCACGCAATTCGCTAAAACTTTATTTCGTTTCCCTCTTTAAAAAGTGGGAGAAAATTTGCATTAAAATATCTGGGATTTAAATTCTTAGCCAACTTGGCGATATTTCTCAAAGTTTGAGTTTGAGATTTAACAAACGTAACGTAAATAATAACCATAAAAAACCCTTTAAAAAATTGCTTTTTGTGAAGATGCTAAATAACACTATGTTTCAGTTATTTGTTACAAATGTGAGAAAATATTTATCAAAATTTCCATTATTGAGCAAATGCATAACTTTGCGCCAACTTGGCGGGGAGTAAGCAACGTCAAGGTTTCCCCCCATAGTTCCCGTTCCCGTAGGAATATAGGAATAAAATATATCCTATGTCACTCGCTGATAATGTAGCTTTCCATTGGTGAAAGAATTTTTAAATTCGGACCAGAAGTTCCAGAGATTAGCCGGAACAAACAGACAGACAAAAAATTTAAAAATTGATTTTTTGATATAAGTACCGTATATGCCTTTAAATGCATTTAGTAAAAAGCTGCTTATTTGAAATTACAAACAGACACTTCAGTTTTATTTATTTATATAGATACGCATTTTGATGCATATACAGTCACGTAACATTTTAAAATCTTGCACAGAATCACAAGATCAGCTAAGACAGCAGAGACACCGGTCAAATATAAGTAAATCAAATAATATCAATGTCAGATATAATATGATTCTCGAGTTTTTTAAAATGGCCTTTTGCAGGAAAAAGATATACCCATCTCGAAAACTTGATTTTTATAAAGAAAAGGAAAATGTATAAATTTTGCCGACTGGTGTCAGGCCAAAAAAGAAAGTTGATGGATAATAAAAAAAAAGGATATCAACAGCATAGTATCAAAAACGTTAACTGGTCGACGCGAAGTTAAAGAAAGAAAATGATAAAAACTCACCAGAAGATTAATAAAAATAAAAAAAATCAATCAAATCCTTCCTGTTTCCCCTTAATTTTCTTTAAACTTTTAAAACTTTTTAGTAGAAGCTTCTTCACACAATTCTTACTTGAAATATACATGCCTAGATATTTTACGCAATTCCATTGAAATGAAACATAAATATTAAACAGAAAGGGCACAAGGGAAAAGTATGTTGATCAGATTGCAAATGCAGTAAAATGCTTGACACATTCAACAGAGGAAAAGGGGGGGGGGACAGAACTCCGCGTTTTGAAACGTGGCAAGGAGATGCAATGAATACGGATAGGCTAGTTAAACTTCTAAATTGAAACTTCCTTGTTTTTTTGGATTCATAGAGTGGTATTTTGTCCAGGTTTGAATGTCTCAAAGGGGGCATTAAGGAAGGATTTGCGTTAAACTTCAAGCTATTAAAAGAAGCATAGAGATTAAACTTAGCATTTTTTAATCATCTAAATTGAATTAGATTGTTTCAAAGGAATTTTAATAACCTCTTCCCACTTTAAAGGGTGTAAAATATATTTAGTTTTATTACTGTGCCTCTTTCTTAACCACTAATTTCTAATTCCAGGAAAAGTACATATAAAAATAATTACCTCTTTATTATTAGAAAGATATCATTACAAAAAAAAAGTTAATATGTTTTGTAAATAATTATTAAAAAATTCATGAAAAGTGAGGAAATATAAAAAGCTTGAAATGGATCTATAATAGCGCGAAACCCAATAAAACATTAAAAAACAGACATTAACTTCCGTACCAACGATAACAGTTAAATTTTTATAATAGTCTCCTTGATAGCTTTAATTCAGGATTGCTTTTTACACGAAAAGGATTTAAAAATTAACTTAACATTTAAGATGAGAAGCTACACCAAAACAATAGAGAAGATTATTCAAAATGCAAAGAACTGACAGCTTAAAATTTCAGAAAACGTTCACTGAGATTTCAAAAGCATTTCACATTTGAGAACTGCGGGTCGACAGAATGCATCAAAGGTGCGAACCATCCCTCCAAAAGCAATAGGCACGACCCATCAACAGATCTCAACAACTGCCTGTCTTACTAACCCATCCTCTTCACAACTGACCAATGCATCGAGACGTCCAGTTAATCGTAGTTCATAATTACAACGTAAGAAAAGGACTAATTGAAAAGTAAAACAAAGAATAATCTTAAAATTTGCTTCCAAAGAAAACTAATCTAAAAATATAAAAGGTATAATTCAAAAGTTCTCGAATTGACCCAGTAACGTGAAAAATTTTGCGGTTGAAAGAAATTACGTTTGCTGAGTAGAGAATAATATAAATTTTGTGTTGGCTTGGAAAAGAGTACGGCGGAGACTTACGAAATGCTGAAGCATTTTTAAGGCAGTGATACATTATCTCGAACGCAAGATGTTGAGTGGCATCGACGTTTCAGAGAAGGCAGGGAAAGTGTCAAAGACGGCGAAAGCTCTGGATGTCCACAGATTTCCCGCACCGCTGAAAATATTGAGAAGTCTTCTGCAACGGTACGTAAGAACATGCTTCAAACAAGGAAGGGGTGAAAATGAAAACAACTGGTTTGGCTCATTTTCCTTACCCCCCTGCCCAATGAAACTTCAGAATATTTCTAGAACTGGTATATCACTTGCAAGGTCGACGATTTCAATCTGCAGATGAAGATAAAAGTGCATAGCAGGCTGAATTAAAAGACAATGCTAAAAATGGATACCAGAAATGCTTCGATGACCTTTACAAGCGATGGCAAAAGTGTGCTGTTGCGCAAGTGTCTTATTTATAAGAAGGATGTGTTTCTGCAACTTAACTGGTAATATTTTTTAGGTTATAGATTCAGTCCGGGAACTTTTGAATCCTACTACGTAGAAACAGGCCTGCAGTACAGTTCTTCCATTCATATTTTTGTTACAATGAATGAGAATTTGTCTTTGACATTAGGCACTGGAATTCTGATTATGACCTCTAGATTACTGTGGCCGCCAGCAGTTACAGCAGCCGAGATCGTGGTGCCAAAATTAAGGCAGGTATCTTTTCTTTCGAGTGGGTTCGAATCCTGATACCGCTTAAGACCTGTCGCTTAGAGGGACTGATGTACGTTAAATCTATCCAGGCTTAAAGTTTCTGCGTTGCCATGGGGGAGGAGATTTAGAGTGCCAATGTAGACGTCGTCTTGGTAATTTGATTGCGATTTAAAACTTAGAGGTCGATCTCCAACAGCCCTCGTGTTGTTTCGAAGTTACACAATCAATCCATCAACTATAATTGAACGAGTATGTAGATGGCGAACCAGTGGCACGCGACACAATATTTTGGGCACGCCAGTGATCAACATGGTTTACATTTTATTTCAAAGTTCTCTATGAAGTAGTACGAACAAACGCCAGTGATCGGTCGCGGGGCGCACACTCGTTTGTTAACTTGCCTTACGTCGTAGATTACGATTGCTTATGATGTAAATTTTGTCTACGCATAGCATAGTCAATTTCATTGACACAACTGTAAATTAAAGTTTGTGTTATATTTACGATTTTTAGCTGTTATTTAAACATGGCTAGTTCAGCTAAAGAACAGAAAGTGAAAGATAGTAAGTGTAACAGAGAATTTCAAATTGGGTGGACCGAGAAACATGGCATTTTTAGTAAAGGCGACAGAGCGGTGTGTGTTTTATGTTCTGGAATAGTGGTATGCAGAACAACGTCTGTAAAACGGCATTTTGAAACAAATTCCAAATTCCCTTGTCAAAAAGTGAGCCACAGAAAAAATAATTAATTGCTTGGAAACCGTTTGGCAGATGACTCAAACTCAGTAGGTTTTCTACAAAAAGTAGCATCTTACAATCCTAATATAAGTTATTTGTCATCCAATCTGCAACAATAGAAGTCACACTGTTACTTTAATTTGATACACGTATAACTAAAACATTTATAACTATACAGTGCAAAAGGTATTTTTTCGTAGTAAATAGAATTTTGTGTTGCTACTATTTAGTATTATTATCTTCTCAATGATCTCAAGTCAAAATTATTTGACGGCATGTCTGTACCTCATTAAGCACTTCTTTAGAAAAAAAATGGCACATAGATCCATAAAGGTTCGCCACTCCTGATGTAGAAGGATCTGGCTTTTCAAATAAAGCACATGCACAAAAGTCAAGTTGGAAAACAATGTATTCAAGTGAAATTAGACAAGTAATGTGTAAACATACCCAACTGGAACGCGAAATATTTATCTGAAACTGAAAATTAGAACTAATTAATTGAGCTCTAACATTCAAGATGGAATCAAGAATGTAAAAATGTATTGTCTGAATTAAACGCGCATAGTTGTTACGTGGACATGCTGATGATTCCTAAGCCAGTATAAACATAATTTTAATTTCAGAGAGAAAAAATATTCCCTTTTACCATATTAATACAAATATAAGAAGAAATAGGTCTTTCATTTAACGATGTAAATCCATCGAAAACCAATAGAACCAACAGATACTGTTTAAAAATAGACACAAAAAAAAATCCTATTAGATTGCGGTCATTAGCTCTTGCATTTGATTTCTAATTCTTATCGGTGCATTTTCTATTTGTAAGTAATGCAATGTCCATTATGAATGTTTGTTCAGCTAAGCGGTGCGTTAAATAGGTTCGAATCGGACAACTTTTGTTGGAAGGCCCATTTATATGACGAGGGAGATATATAATACCACCTGTTAAGTAATTATTCTCTTCATGATATGGAAAGCAGTTCAATGGTCTGCAACAGCACAATGTCCCCCATTGAGCATTCCGCCCACAGTGTCTATCTTTAGGTGCCCTTTGAGGCAATGCGTGGGAGGACACCTTATGATGCCAGATGATTTCATACACAGTCCCGGAGAAGAAAAATCTTAGAAGTGGTTTCTAATGACTTTCGGGAGCTCGTTAGCACGGAAGAAACAAAGCAGATCCAATGCACGATGAACAGGTGATTGAGCTACACGAAAAATTGTTTTCAGTAACAGACATTAATTTTTTAAAGAATTTCTAGCCTAGAATGGATCGACTTACAGGCAACAGCTAGACGACTTTAATTTTAATTTTACTCAAAACACTCTTTTCGACGATGAGTCCGATACTTGTCTTAGCAAGAAAACACTTAATTTTCTGTCATATGATTATATGAAGTGAATTGTGCTTTAAAAGTAGCAATAATACAAGAAATAACAGTAACAAATTATTTACTTTTAGAGCCCTTGAGCAAATCCCATTGCTTCATTTGGAGCTTATTCTCTTTCAAAACTAATTATATTCTTCCATTTATTCTATTACCCAAAGGTAATTTTAATTTTCAAAAAAATAAACATTGCACCAACAGCAGTTTCCTAGCCCTCATAAATTCAACTTATAGCAAAGAAGCTAAATTCAAACGAAACCAGAGATGAAAAAATATACACATACTTTTGTTGAGAAATAAAAAGTATGTACCAAAAGCCTAAAATTGAGTAATATTCTGAGAATTCAATTTAAGAAAAGCGCTAAGAAATCTTTAGAAATTTTTAAGAAAACGGTTTGAGATCTTTTTTAAAAGAAAAAACCCGCAATTGATTAACAATTGACTAATTTAGATCGGAAATTAATATTTTTTTTTTATTTATAGAGAGATTTTGAAAATTAAGTAAAGCTAAACTGCATAATTATTTAACATTAATTGGAATAGCTTTCTTTCATCTCTGGAGACCAGGAAAATACAACTGAGTCATAGAATAAGTTTCTTCTGCGTTTTTTTTTAATATTAAAACCCCTTTGCATTGCAAAATATTTTTTAAGTCTTCAATTAGAATTTAAGCAAATGTGTTATTAAAATGAATGTACAATTATGAAAGAGCTAGTATATAAAATATCTAACTATAGTATAAGCTAAATTTTATAACTGTAAATGAATAACAAGCCAATTAGAGTTTAAAAACGGAACGGGGGGAAAAACGTTTCTTTAGATCAGGAGTGGGCAACAAGCTGCGAGGTCTTTTTTTTTTAATATTTGGACCACACACACAAGCAAGGTTTTTCTTGTATAAAGATCAACAAGATTAAATATAGGAGTCAGTTGTCTGACATTAACTTTCAGGTTTAAGAATTTCAACAAGCCATCTTCCTCCCGATTACAAAAAATGTCGTAAAGTGTTATAGAGTACCCCCCCCCCCCATATGTCTCATCAAACTGATTCTTAGACTAAATGTTATTGTAGATATAAATGATATGAAATTAGCAAAATAAGTACATTGAATAAAGCTGTCACTATTTTATTTAACTTATATTTACTGATTTTTTTATGATACAATTTATACCTTTTCTGGGATAATTTTTTTTTAAAAAAAGTGTGCGGCCCTCCTTGATTCTTTGCTTTTACAATGCGGCACTCGAGTCAAAAGTTGTCCACCCACCCCTTCTTCAGATTGTTAAGCATGAAACACTTAGAGCAAACAACGGACACGAAGCCACAAACAAATATGCCTACACAGATGTCATTACAGCCAGGAAAGACAGCTTGTAATTTAACAGCAATTCAGGGAGAAAAAAAGAAAGAATTAAAATGAAAACAAAAGAAAACGCCGAGTTAAAACATTTCACATGAAAATATTGATCTATTTCACAGTATTCAGAAGAATACAAAAGATTATTAGTGATGGGCGAATGATGCATCGTGTATTTATTTGACTTCGATATCATACCACGAGAAGACTTATAAGGACGTTGAGTTTATATATAACTCTTCCAGGACAAAGGGAAACTTCTCCCTACATTTTAAAATTGGTGACGTTCGTATTTAATTATAATCTTAAGTGTATATTTTTCATACAGAATATCAAAATATGTGTGTGAACGCATACATGTCGAACAAAATTACGTAAACGGTAACGTTTAGAAGAAAATTGTCAAATCAATTAGCGCCAATGATAAAACATTCGCGTGTTGCCCTCTGTTATTTTTTAATTATTCTCTTGCATTTTTTAAAATTTCTAATGGGCCGTGGATTAGTGTTTTACCATTGCAGACCTAGTACATTCCCCGGAAGATAGTATCTCTTTTTAGCGTGACACAATACAGGCGGATAACAATTGCCGCAGGTAATTTTGACCCCCGATTTCCTCTCGAGAGGGAGACACCTGAGCTCTGGCAATGCGAAACCGTACTTAGGATTTTAATTTTGCCGAGAGTATCCAATCCAAACAGGTACTCAAGGGTCTTTTACATGTCGCATAATTATACGACATTGCATCACGAAAATCCACCGATTTGGAACCAGGGTCGAACCCGCAACTTTAGGTGTACAAGGCCAGCGACAAACCAACTACGCCACCCAGCCAGCTTATTTTATGCTATTCTGTAAATAAAATTTCGCATAATTTTAAAATATGTTTAGAACAAATGAAAACAAATGTCTGGAAAAAATAATACCTTTTCATAATTAATTCTATGTAAATAACTATTCTACTCTCAAAACATTCCAAAAAATTACACATTATGCATCTTTTGAATGACTTCTACTTATTTTACCAAAACTAAACAGTTACATACTAATATTTACTCTTAGCAACCATATGATTCGATAATGGTTAACATACTGCTACAGACTCTTTTGGGGGTCCTTGTGACTGTTAAGGGGGCTCGTGACAAATTAAATTTAATTTGGGGGTGCATGGACAACTTTATAGGGGTTCATAGAAGATGTGATATAAACATTCGTGACATATTTCCATTACCTTGAAAGTAAAAATAAATTGGTCATGAATTTTACTAACTAAAAATATTTTGGAGTGTAATATTACAGATAAGAACATAAAATACAAATAATGATAACCGTCACACACAGTGGATTGATTGATTGAATTTTTGCTTCGCACTATTCAACTACTCTAGGGCTTTTGGGGACGGACCTCGTCATTTTGAACCATGGTCAAGTGACGAGGACGACACCTGAGCTGCCCACTCTTCTAACTTCCACACTACACTAACGGGAGGACTTTTGAGCTCTCGACAGATTTAACGTGCATTGTGCCCCTACACGGCGGGTCTTCAGTGGTACTAGGCTCGAACTCATGACACGCTCTGGTCACGAGTTCGTTATCTTGACCCCTAGGCTACCGCGGCTTCCACACACTGTGGAAGTCGGACTGATCACGGTGCGCGGGTTCTATAAAGCTTAAATAGGAACGGAATCTCATACAATAACTAGTCTAAAACACAGAAGTATAGAAGAGGTCCCTGAGCATAGTACATTTGGGAACCCCTGCTTTATACAATACAGTTTCAAAGAATCAAACTTCAGCTCTAGTCTAGCTAAACTTGAGCTCCTAGTCTTCTAGCTCCTTCGTGGTATTGTGACATGTTTAGTTATTTGGATGAAAGGCGGCAACAGAGAAAACATGACATGTTGCAACCCATAATGAAAAGGTGATTATAAATTCATTTTGATTCTTTTTTCTTTCCTTTTTGGCTTCAGTGAAAAGAGCAAATTCCACAGCTATATAATTTTAATTAAATACCAAAATGCGCCCCAAGACTGAGTTCTCAAACTTCGAAACAGAGTTTGAAATTCTTCCAACAAAAACTTGTTTCAGAGAATCAATAAAATGTTTAACAATTCTTAAGCAATTTAGGAATCAACAAAAAAGTTAAAACATTTTAAAAGGATTAAAGTTAATTAATTACATCAGTTTTACTGTATAATTTTATTACAATGTTCATTCCATATTGACTAAATATAGAGTATTTTGAGTTTATTTTTTTTCAATGGGTTTTCAAAGTTTAATAATTGCTATATTAAAAATTTTTTGAGAAAAATATTTTTGCCGAAAGAAAATTGTTGAGCTATTTTACAGCTCAAATACAGGCATAGCCAAAAAATAATTTTTTTGAGAGGATTCAGATTTTAATTCTGAATAATTAAATTAATGTTTGTGTATGCATAAAATATTATATACATTAAACTAATTTCATTTTATTTTATATGCGTTGATTTTATGAAGTTAATTTATCTTTTTTAGGAGTGTAATTACACGAACTCCAATAAAGCAACACACATAACCCTTTTGTACCCTGTTTCATTCTCTATAAACAAGAAATTAACATTTTTGCAACAGTTATTCTTGAGAATGGTCATTAAAAATAATAAATAAGACGCTAACTATTAAAGAATAATTTAAATTTCTTTACCATAAAAAAATTATATTTCACGAGATTTGTGTTACAGCACTATTTATTTATTATATATATTGTTACGTAGATCGGGGTTCGAGGATTTTATGCAAAATCAGACGTAAACAACAAGACAGTTCTTTAAGAGCGATGAGTATTTATTGTCGGAAATCAATCCTTGAAATACAGGATTCAACAGCAAAATTCACAGAATAAATAACAGAAGGATTTCACACCTTCAACAGCACTCAGACACAAACAGTGTCTAAAATACACGTATGTAAATGACTATTCACAAGCACAGCCGAGCTGATCAAGTTCAAGGCAAGTCTACAATGCTCACTACTCGCTAGTTGAAATCACTGTTGCGGCGAGTTTCGCTCTATTTATAGCAGAGGCCGAAAATTCTGGAAAGATGCGCTCGCGCCATAGATCGTGAAGTTAGTGGATTTTTCTACTAATTTCTAGAAGAATCCAGAGGGTCCCGAACTCGCCAACATGGTTGCCAAAAATGATGCCAACTTGGCTCTATCGCCAATATTTCGCCAAGTTATCAATGAATCACCATTATAACGTAAGGGACGGCTTGCTTGTGAATATTACATTGCACATCCAAATACAAATTATTTACATTATTTTATACAAAATTCGTAACAATATGTTACCGTTAAAGTGTTTTTTCAGTTAGGTATTTCATGAAATAACTAGACAAGTCAGTAGAAGAAAATAATAGATGAAAATTTTCCTACTTTACCTAGTTATTCTATGAAATAACTAGGTATTCTAAGAAATAACAAAGCATAGACTGTCAAAGTGAAAAATAAACCATTTCAAAGATATTTTATAAATTGATCATAAATAGCTAAAATCTCTCGAAAAATACATTTTATCTCTTTTGCGGATGAATAATTGATAAATAATAAGGGAAAGCAGATAGCAATTTATTATTGCTCATATTGCTAACATTAGTGAAGCAGAAAGGAGAAAAAAGAACATGCTGCAAAAGAATATAATTAAATATTATCAACAAAAATACATGCTGGAAGAAAAATGTTGCTTCATAAAAGCAGTGTGTAAACTTTATTAAACAAAAATTTAAGAGAATATTAAATTAAATTTTATGAGATATATACCTTTATTTTACTTTTCATTATTTATTAGAGCAAGGATTGCTGTAATGACACTTTGGATTGGACTGCTTATTATTTTTGAAACAAGCCCACTTCCTACAACTACACATTTTTTTTTTTACACGAGAACTTTTTAAATCCTTGTTCAGTACCACAGTGAGTGAGTGAATAATATTAACGTCGCACTGTTCAGCTAAACGAGGGCTTTTAGCAACGGACCGCGTAATTTTAAACCATGGTCAAGTGACGCGGACGATATCTGAGCTGGCACCCCCTCTCCTAACTACCACACCACACCAACGGGAAGACGTTTGAGCTCTACAGATTTAACGTGCATCGCTCCCCTACACGGCGGGTCTTCAGTGGTACTGGGGGCTCGAACTCATGACACGCTAGCCATGATCCGATGCCTTGACCACTTTGCTACCGCGGCCACTGTTCAGTACCACAACTTTGAGCTGTTGCAACAGATCGAAGCGTTGTGTCAATATTTGGAACTTCTTCCATGGAAATTAATTCTCGCTGGACATATACTGTACTGATATCTAGAGTACAATTCTTTAATTCGGCGATCTATAGTTCCTAACGGGTAAAATCCTTCCTAAAGCAGCAAGAACCGGTTTAAAGTATTTTCGAGTGCCATATTTCATACTTTAACGATTAAGTAATCGTTATTCCATAGAATACCAAGTTAAATTGTAGAATTCTATAACTTTATGTACTTTAACTGACTTGTCTAGTTATGAAATACCCAGTTATTCTATGAAATAAAGGATTTCACACTTTAACGGTAACATATACATTGCGATAATTTCAAAAATAGATTAGTTATTCTAATGGTTAAAGCTATTCCCTCTTATTTATTGAAACGTAAAGAAAACAGGGAATTTGAAAAGGATTGAATAGCACTCTCGCTTCCGGCAATCAAAATCAGTTTATAAATGTGTTATGACTCTTTCTGCCTCTTAGTTTTTCTTTGTCTGCCTTTGTCACGCAAGGGCGACGAATTTATGATGTTCACATATTTTATTTCCGAATTTTAACTTTGTATTTCTTTAAACTTTCGTATTTATCTATCGCGGAGAAGTTTGCCCTTCAAATATCACCAGCTAAATTTTTCCCTTTTTAGAAGCTATTTTTCTTTCGAGTCTTCGTTCTGTGTTTAGTATATAATGAATATTGCCACGATGAAATTCTTTTCCGAATGAGTTATCGAAATTGGAAGAGCTTTCTTTCAGAGGGACGATCATTCCAAGTGAAACATCATTCATTCTCTGTGTGCAATGAGAGAGACCTTCACATAGGAATTGCACAAAGTAATCATCGCCACCCCGATCACGTTTCCACGCAGCTGCTGCGTCGCTGTTGAATGCTTTTGGAATCGATAGAAATGAAATCGCACAGATAAATACCATTTCGATTGGTACCCCGCCACACTTCCCGGTAGAAATGTCAGAAAAAAGTACAAATTCGATTTCCGCTACTTTATACGGAAGCCTCGAGGTGTCCTGGCCCGATGCCAGAAACGTGTTGCACACGTGACCAGACCGGGAAAGACCCAAAGGTGAGGGATTTCCCGCCTGCCGTTAATTATTCAAACGCTGAAGAAATGCGTTTGGAAGCATTCTATCTTATCCTGTCTTTTGTTTGTCTCCGATCGATTCTGCGAATGAGTGATCGAGAACGATTTTGAGTACCTGATAGTATCTCTTTGGCGGGACTTGAAGTATAACACGAGGGCTACTAGCAGGGACATCTTAAAGCTTGGGACAACTAGGCAAAAGCCTAGGCCACAATGAAGGCCTCGTCTCGTTCTCGACTCAGCCTTAATAAGATCCTAATTCGAATAATTTCAACGATCAAATATTATGTATGGTTGTATTCTCCGAAAAACTGGAATTTCGAACGATATCTCAACTGGCCAAATGTCATAACAGTCTTCCATGTCTAAACCACCCTACGCACCCTTTTCTTTTTTAATCAAAAGGCGGCAGTCAGTCGAGCCGGTTTGTGCGGTTGTAAGTTATGCACATTTATTTGTTAATTGTTTGTACGAGTATTTGACATTTGTGTCAGGGCCCAGGGCCTCAAGAAGTCTTTAGATGCCCTTGGCTACTAGTAACGGACCTCACCATTTCGGTCGAGCTATGAGGATGATACAAAAGCAGTAGTCTCCCTCTCTCCTAACTTCCATAACACGCGAGAACTCCCACAATTAAACATGCACTGTTCTGCGGTCCATCCGCAAGACTGATTCTGCGGTATCGAGCTCGCAGTCTCAACCGATATGTAGCCGCGAAGCTTGCGCCATTAACCGCAGCCATCTGCGTGAAATTTCAAAGTGTCAAGCAAATAGATTTTCTAATTTGCTATGCGGAAGGTAAATACAATGTAAGAAATCTCTAGGATTTTAGAAAATGTGCAATTTTTGAATGAGTTTCAGTGAGGAATGTATGCAATCAATACTTGAAAATAAAAACTCACTTCTGAATCGAAATGTTTAGCTTTAAGGTTTTCTAAGGAAACTACCGACTGAGTTATGGGGAAGAACTTGCTCCCTTTCAACAGTTGATAAGTAACGACGAGAGTTTACTTCGTTACTGGCACTTTAGTCTCTTGATGCGCAAGAATCTCTTTTCATGTCTAAAGATTTTTGAAGAAACATTCAAAAGTAGAAATTTGCGATCCTCCGTAGAACGGAAAGAGCACGTCTAAAATTCCAGTTTAACACCGCATCAAATTAACGTCTTAAAATATAAGGATTCGTAGTCATTTAAAAAAAAAGAATTCAGTCAAAATTGTTATGTATTTTGTATCAGTAAAAGTTTTCATAAGGCACAAAATAATTCGAAATATAATGTAAAATCAACGGAAGTAACGATATAGGAAAAAATTCACAGTGAAAAAAAAAATAGTATGGCCTTTCTTGCCGCGGTAGCCAAGTGGTCAAGGTATCGGATCATGGCTAGCGTGTCATGAGTTCGATCCCAGTACCACTGAAGACCCGCCGTGTAGGGGCACAATGCACGTTAAATCTGTCGAGAGCTCAAACGTCCTCCCGTTGGTGTGGAAGTTAGGAGAGGGGGTGCCAGCTCAGGTGTCGTCCTCGTCACTTGACCATAGTTCAAAATGACGAGGTCCGTCGCCAAAAGCCCTCGTGTAGCTAAAACAGTGCGACGTTAATCTTCACTCACTCCTAGCAAATATATTTATCATAAAAGGGTGCACGTCAGGAAAAAACTTCAACAGCATTCTATTTCTTAACTAATATTCTAAATAATAATATTCTAATAAATTCAAAAAAAACTAAACTTAATTGATTATGACGTGGTCTTTTACATTATAAATGCCAATTATTACCGGAAAGATACAAAGATCTGCATGAAATAAGTATTAAGAATCATTCTTGCATAAGGAATTTTATTTGAACGACCCACTTCAGTGCGACCCTGTGATAAAATGCACCCGAAATTTCACCTGTGCGCTGGAATCAGTGTCAATGGCATTGTTACGTCACAGAGCCGCCAATGAGTTCATCTCATTAAGGATTACCTTTCGCATTCATCACTGAGCGCGCCAAGGTCTCGCCGTCAGCTGTTCGCCCCAATGACAGTGCAAAAGAGGGAGGGAAGGGGACTTTCACTCTCAGTTACGTCTCGCCCACACTGACAGAGCAACAGACCTTTTTTTATTATTATTATTAAAATAGGCTAGGCACAACGGCAATAAAAGAGCAACTCATACAAGTGTGATGTCTCCTTTTGGCCTTCACGATAAAGACCAAGAAATAATGGTTCACTTGGAACAGTGATTCTCAATCACCGAGCCGTGACACTTGTGTGCCGCTAATTTTTTTAAAAAAATTTATTAATTATACTCTGAGAAAAAAATAAATCTGAAACCGAATCATTGGATTGTTTTAGAGAAATAAACTAAAGGTATTCCTGGTATATTTAACTTATTCCTTCGTGGATAGGTGGAAGTGTACTACAGAGGAGTAAAATTATTTTAAACTTATCTTATTGTTAGTGTGCCACCAAATTTTAAAATTATTAAAAGTATGCCGCAAAAAAAAAAAGGTTGTGACCACCGAAATAGAAGAATAAACTTGAAACAATGTTATACAATTCTCAACAAACAAAGTCGGGATCCTTTTCTAAGCAAGTAAATAGATATAGGGATCAAGATACTTCGTAAATGTGCCATACACACATTATATAAATTATGTTGTTCCAGTTCCTTTTTTAGCAATAAATTATTGTTGTTGTTTTACAACATTAATAAATTGGTTGAATAAAGACTAGACCGACAAAAATTAAAAATTGTGTGCGTTTTTTTAGAACACATGTTTACCGATTCGAAAATATTTCTAACATAGTGAAAATGAGTTGAAAAAATTTCTCTATCCAGTCATATAAACAGCTTCACCAGTGTGAAATTGCAAAGGGAAAAACAGAAGGCCAATCTAAATACATTGAAGGTTTGTGTACAAAACAATGCAACCGAAAAATGTTTTGAAGCAACATGTGAAAATTATTTAACACTTATTAAAATGAAAGATTTCTTTCACAACGGTTCATTTCCTCTACAATAATGCGATGTTCCAGCCAAGTTATAAAATTCACTGTGCTCGAAGAACCTTTCCTAATCACAGAGAAATGCCTTTAAACGAGTATCTAAGGTTTTTTAAGCTTAAGAATATATAAAATACAACACTCGCGGCTAATAGATGAAGAGAAAGAACTTTACATTCAAAACAATATTTATTAACTAATCAAAATATTTCATCATGCTATTTAATAGAAAAATCTTAAAATGATATAATGAGATTATCTAATAAAATATCAGATAGAACTAAAGAGACAGAATCACGATTTAATTCCTTAGCAGATAGAAAAACGTTAAAATTTAATAAACAAAATATTGAACTAAAATTAAAGATTTCAAAAAATTACAACTATCACCGCTCACTGCTAGGACACATTCTTCTGAATGTAAAAAAACAGACGCTATTCCAGAGATGGGGAACCCGCGGCCTTCATGAGTTTCTTGTGCTGCCTTTATAAAAGTTAGCGTTTCTGTTAATTAATAATGAATTATAAAAATTACAACAATTGCCAATCAAATGGAATTAAATAAAGAACGGCATGAATGTTTGTGCGCCAATTGTACATTTCAAACATTAGAACGCCCCCTTGTGCAACGTGGCAACACTACCACACATGCTCATGTAGAGGAACACAACTAAGGCTTCACGTTATGAAGTTTGATCCAAATATATGTGTGTATATAAATATATATGCTTACATAAATAAAAATACCAACAGTGTAACATAGAAAGTTAAAACAATATCTATACATTTGATGAATTTATAAAAATTTATCAATGATGAACGTTATAACAAGTTTTTACCCTTATGTGAATACAAAAATATTTCATATTGTAAATTTTTATGTCAAATAATAAATAAATAAGGACATAATTATTTTTAATAACATTTTTATATAATGCACAAAATTGTTAAATCTGTAAAAAAACTAAAATTTCATAAAAATCGCATTTACAGCTACATTAACCTATGCTACCACTAATGGTAAAAAGGTTCCACACATCCTATTCTAACATCGATATTCATTAGAATTTTTTATATATATAAAAATATTAGTTTATACTTATAAAATGTAGATTTTGAGTACTTACGATTTGTTTTTAAGAACATTTTAAAAATCTACAAATAAAAAAACATTTTTTTAAAAAATACTCTAGCAAGGGGATCAAACTCAAAGGCTAACTTGGGCCAAACAAACAAGGTTTAACTTTAGTTGGGCCGCAAACGTAGGTCCTGGGTTCGAATCCCGGAGAAGGTATGGATGTTTGTAAATGTATAGTGTCTTCGCGGCATGAGGGTACTCTAAAATATCCGTCGAGACACAAGTCCTCTCGTGAGGTTGGTGGAAGGGACAAAGAGGTGAACAGTCCCTGACCACTCCCTCAAAATTGGGGTGGAGCCGAGCCAAATTGTACTGTCACCTGCATGGTGCTCAAAGCTACAGCTAACGACAGGCGTACAATCTAGACCGATGCCATGATGAATTTCGTGGGCCTCGATCTGACTACGTCACATAGGTGGCATTAGCAGCAACATAAAAGGGGTGCTGATACATAAAGGGGCACGACGCACAGTGGTCAGTTTTCTCGATCTGGCGCACGGAAACAAAAAAAAACAACCCGCAATTTAAGATCCTCTTGAGTTTCCTAGCCATGTGGTAAACATTTTTTTATCAGTACGCGAATGGAAATTTTCAACAACCATCGGTATATATCAGGTTTGTTCTTTCTACAAGAAAAACTTGCGTGCGTCATTTTCCAGTCGGAAGTTCAATCGTTTCGTCTGAAAGAGATTTTGCCGATTTTAGCGGGTTTTTTTTTTAAAAAATACATGCCATAGATAAGTAATTTCTTGATTTGACTTTCAAATTAGGTTCAAGTTTGATTATAAATTATAAATACATAACATTTAGCACAGCATGTAACTCCCACTAAAGTATGTTGGTTTTTTGTGTTTAATGGACTAGAACTTTTGGGATTGACACGGATTGATCACAGTAACACTTAAGTCACATAGAGTAGATAAAGACCTTTAATACCAAATTTAGCTGCTACTTCCTGCAACTCCTATAGTTATGATTTTTTTCCCCAGCATTGGGGGGGGGGGCGATGGTATTACTCGGCGTGTCTTATTCGATGTGTGGAAGAAAGAGCAAGATCCCAAGCGTAAAACTAATACTGTTTTGAGTTTTGTTAGGACTACATTGGACTGTGATAAATATCAGGACCAGCTGCAATTTTAATTTAGAAAAATTGTTAAAATTTCTTCTCATTTGTGGGGAGAAAATGGATGAGGTGCCGTACAAATGAAAAGCTCTTCTCCAAGTTGAATGATGTGTGGTTTTTGTGTGGGAGGAGTAAGATTTATACCATCCAAATCAACTTCAGGTCGACGCTCAAAATCATTCCGGGAATGCAAAGCCATGGCAAAGAGGGCAAGAGTACGCCCTTTTCTTGCTTCAGCAAACAAGCAAGAACTAGCATTTACAACAAGAATATCAATGCAAGCAGCTGGAGAAAGAGCTGCTGCCTTAATTTTGAAACAAGTGACTACTTGCTCACCTAGACGTGCTACTCGTCTGAAGAAATGCTTAGCCCGACAGCCAGAATAGGCGAAAAAAATGACCGACCAAGCCTTGGCTCTTTATGTCGACACCAAAATGTCAATATAATAGAAAAAAAGGAAATGGCAAAGAGTTCCACGCTGATAGTTACCCCAACTATAATAAGCTTATAGAGTCTAAAATTAACTGTTATCCTTCTGGTACCGTCATTGATGAAATATCAGCAGAAGTTCCAATGCAAGCGCTTTCTTACCACACCTTATGCAGAATAGCCAAAGCTCAGGAAAATGTTTTAAAACAAATTGATACCCAAAATAGCATTATATCACTGAAAGCGAGGTATAAAGCTGATGCATGGTAGACACCTAAAGGTTCGCCAGGGTAATAATTTTATAATTTTAGTTCTTTCCATCATTTTTTTTCCATAAAAATATAATATTTCAATATTATGTGAAGCAAAAACCTTTAAATGTGGGAGATATTAGGCTTTTGGTTGAACTTGAGCATATATATCATTTCATTATTTTTTTTCTCCAAAATTAATTAAGATTTTGTAAAATCGATCCCTAAAGGTGTTTAAAGCATCCTTAGAAATATTACAAAAATTAATTAACACAAAAAGAATAAAATTTTAGAAATTTTCAAAATTTAAAAAAAAAATTAATTTTGTAAAATTTTGTGAAGAATATGTGCAAAATTTATTTCCTATCATTTTCTTAAATAGAAACGTTATATGAAATGCTAAAATATAATTTTTGAGTACATAAAAAAAAAAAATGCTTAAAGAGAGCCGAGTCCTTTTAAACATTACGTATTAACCTTTATTGTATATGTACATTGTTATGTTTGATTGTATTTTTTTAAATGTTAAAATTTAATTTTTTTAACATCCTGCTTTATTTCTTGTATATATTCTCCCATGTGTCAAATTACTGCTTCTGTTAATATCCTTAGATCCTTGTTTAAAAACTAGTTCCCCTCAGCAATCATTTATTCTTGATCAAATTCAAACTTAACGTAAATTAGTTAAGACCCTATTCACCTTATTTCTTGGTAAAAAAACAAAAGAGAATAGCCAATTTACATTAATTATTACGATTTTTGATCATTATATATAATTATGAAGACTTCAAAGCTATACAATAATTTCCGTGCGCCAGATCGGGGAAACTGACCACTGTGCGACGGCGTTTGAAAGTTTAAGAACCGCTGCATTATGTAAACATAAATAAAAGAACAAGAAAAAAATGTGATGTTTACGTCCTGACATTTAACATCTCTTCTCTGCTACTATCTTTCCTATTTCGGGAGAAAGTTGATAGATATTGTGTGCCGATATACTGGCCGGGCCACCAAAATGCTCTTACAGGGCCGCGAGTCTTACACCCCTGCATTAAAGCGTTAAAATGTGGTGGGAGCAACACTGTAAAAAGAATATACACAATATATATATACCGAAAACGGGAGTTTCTGGTTAGAAATCTATAAGAAAAGAAACGGTGATAGGAAAACAGAGTGAATCTATTAGCTTTAAAAGAAAATCAAACCATACAAGTGAATAAAAGAAAAGTATTGGAAACCTAATGACATCTTCGAGTAAATAAAATTCAGCTTATACTCCCTTCATACGGAAATTATTACACTCAATATTTTGTAAATAAAAGTATAATGAAATAGTTAAAAATGCTACAGCCGTATGCTTTCTTTGCAATTTCTTAAAATTATTATAAGAAACTAAATCGAAATATGCGTGAAGAGAAAATGCATTGTTTTCCGTGTAAAAATTGCTGAAAAATATTATAAGAACTACTGATTTCTATAAGCAAAATGTTTATTGCGTGCTTATAATTAAATAGAAGATTTAAACTATATATATATATATATATAAATATTGAAATTAAAGAGAAATTAAAGTGCGTTTTTTCCCCAAAATGAACTGAGATAATGATAACCAACATGAAAAAATTGTTAATTTTAATATGCTAAAAAAATCCAGAGATTATTTTTATCACGTTTCAACAAATTTAGTTTACTGAAAGATTTAAATACAAAATGACAAAAGCATTAAATTACGCTAAAAGAAAAACATTCAAACACATTTTTAGCACAGAATGCTATGTACAAGTTAAGATACGACCAAACGATTAAAAGTGAGAGCCGAAACCTCTAAAAGAAGATGTGCATTTGAAAAATCTTTCAAAACAGTTGTAACTTCAAAAACAATAAGAAAATGAAAATGATTTTTAAAAAATGACATGAATCAATTAAAATTTAATAGAAAAATATTCCCCCTATGAGTAATATTATATATAAAATAATTTATTAGTTTCTTTAAGAATTTAAAATATTTTAAATACTCACACACACTGTACAATACATTGAATAGCCCAGTACCATAACAGATTTAAATTACTTGTACTATTCTTTTAACTTTACTAGTGAAAAAAAAGCCTTCCGAGAATTGCATTTCATTTGACCTATGTCTCCGGTGGAGTGACCGCCCCACTGACCCACATAATGTGTAGGAGGGACGTTCCATTAATGCAAAAGCACGTCCTTCGCCGGCTGCATCTTCATGCGTGAGGATTCGCTCTATTTGCAGGGAAATAGTTTTGAAATTCAAAAATATCGGTTGTTGACGACACCGAAGGCAATCGTACCGCGGGACACTGAAGGAAGTTTCGCTTGCCGAAAATTCTAAAGGAAATCAATGCAGAGGTATCAGGAAATGGAATGAGTAATTCTCTTTTTCATGGGTTCAAAGTGGAATTTATAGCGATTTTTTCGCCGCGGCCAAAAGGGAAGTAAAATCTAGCGTGAATAAAGTTGTTTTTAACTACAATAAAGAAAGTAAGGAATGATAAAAAAATTCTGAATAACAAATGTTATTTGCAAAAAATCACCAGTTATTGTTGAATTCAAAAAGTTCGCAATGTTTGACATAAGAAGCATTCTACAATGCGCGGGGGGGGGGGGGGAATAAAAAATCGCCGAGTACAAAAAAAAGAGAAAAAAAAACAAAAAAAAAGGCGGAGATACGAAACAATTGCAACAAAAAGACTAATTCGTTTGCCAAGTTTTTATTGGTACGGGGAATATATATGGCTGAGTTGACCCAAACAACTGTTATTTGGGGGGGGGGGGATGAATATGTGGTCCAGTTAAAACTATAAATTTAAAAAAGAGGGATGAAGTGATACGAAAGTCGAAAACATTGAAAGATCGTAGACCATCCCGAGATCACGTCATCCGTATTTTCCAAAGAGTGATATGTATTAATGTCACACTCAGAAGCAACACGAGGGCTATTGGAGATCATATTTTTAAGCCACATGGTGAGAATGGCATTTAAGTGGGTGCCCTTTCTCTATACTGACGTTGGCATGGTGTGTGGAAGCTTAATTTCGATAGATTTAACGTGCTCTTCAACACAACGGGATTTCAGCGAGGCTCAAGGATCGACAACGCCGGTCATAAGTTCGTGACCGTGATGTGTGACTTGGTTTCCTCAGTCAAGCGTTGTTCGTCTTACAACTTTAATAGAATTTTTTGTAGTCAGCTGCAAAAAGTTCAGTTATTTTGAATTAATATTTTCTATAAAAAATAGAGATATTTGGAAATTACGCTTAAAGAAATGAAGTTAAATCTAAAAAGAAAAGAGAATGAACAACATTTAGATCTAAACATTCGGGTTTTTTCGTATATGGATTTCAATATGTAGTTACAACTTCAAAAAGTAATGAACTGTTTATTGTATATTTATGCTATGCACTTTGATTCCACCCAGAAGAGATTACCAATGTTTCTTTTGTCCATCGGTTGATCTAAAGCAGAGTTTCCCAAACTTTTTTTGTCTCGTAGACCCCTTGCCATGTTTTTCGGTTTGGGATAGACCCCTGCTAAATTAATATTGAATTTGTGTAAGTTTATTAACTCAAATTCTTTTTAACCGCTAGTACTACTACTCCTACTTTAAAAGAATTAAATTTCTAACAGTAATTAAATATAGTGTTTAAAATGTAAAAAGCATATGTTAATGAATAAGATTAATATTAGTTAATAAATAAAAGTGTTAAATAAACTAACTAAACAAAAAATTTATTTTAATGGGAGGGATGAATCTCTAGCACTACAATATAAAATTTTCCACATTTGGTATCAATCTTGTCTGGTTAAATTTTTAATCTCCTCTTTTAGTAGTGTCCAGTTTCTTTCTCTCTCCCCCCCCCCTCCCCCGAGATTGGCAACCTCGCTGAAATTCCTTCAATCTAGGAAAAGCAATGAAAAACTTCCTCACAATATTCCATAAATCGAGACAAGCCAAAATTGCTGGCATCCGTTTCTAAGCTTTAAGATATTCGTTAGTGCTTTTTAGTTCTTATTGTAATTTGACATTTTTTTTCAATATGACAATATGAATTCATTGCCTACTGTGGTATTGCCATATAGTCAAAGCTTTCTCAAACCTGGTTTCAAAATCTGAATAAAAGGCATTTAAATGTTAAATGTAGGTTAAAACATTCTGATAGATTGCCTGTGAGAAATTCAGAAAATTCGGGACCTTCAGTATTATATTTCTTTAGCTTAAAAATCAGGAAAGAAAAGCTGAAAGGGTTCTTGCTTTAATAAAGTTTATGCTGCCACCTTGTAAATGCAAATTAATCTCATTAAATTTAGTAAATAAATCTTTAAATAGGTAAAATTTGGCTTACATGTGATTATAAATTTTCTTTTAAAGTTAAAGTTACGATCTAGTTTAATGAGAGCTAGTATCACATAGACCCCCACTTACACCACATGCACCCCCAAATTAGTTTTTGGCTGGCGTAGACCCCTTGGAGGTCGTCATAGACCCCTGAGGGTCTAGATAGACCACTTTGGGAATCACTGATCTAAAGAGTCAAATAAGGGGATAGGAGGTGAAAATTTTTTGAACCAGACCAAAAGAAAGGAAGAAACGTAAATAACATCAACAACAGACACTTAAAGTTGAAAAAATAATCAGCAGAAAAAAACATTTAAATCGGGGGAAAACTGGAATCCCTACATAACCCCACAGTAATGATAAAAAAAAGACATAATTAATTCAGCAAATATTGAGCAATAATACATCTGTAGCAATACGAAAATTTAATTATCAAAAATTGCAAGCAAAACTAAGGATAGTGCCTACCTTAGGAGCTCTTGACAAATGTGACAATAAAGAAAATTGTTATTCTTCAAAGATTTGTTGGGTCTGTATTATTACACTTACCTGTAAAAATAGATAAATGTTAAACATGAAATATTTAAAATAAGAAATGAAATATGATACATACAATATATAATCATGCCAGGAATTATTAAGGGTAATGCAAGCACATGTAAAATTGACTTTTCACTTTTTATTTCTATTAACAAAAACCGAATAACTTAATTTGCCTCATTCTGAAAATAGAGTATTTTGAAAATAAAAAAATCATTACCATTTCACTTTCCATGAAGCCATTCTTTCAGTTTCAGAAACGAAATATTTTTTGGACGAATAGAATGTTAAAAAATAAAAATCTACACATAAGATTAGGAAAAAAAATTTTTTTTTTAAATCTTATACATAGATCTTAATCTTTAACATCTATTCGTCCAAAAAAAATTTCGTTTAACTGTTACTGACCCAACAAATTAATTGACCAATAAAATTTCTTTAAATGAAAAAAATAAGGACAAACAAGTATATGTATATTACATACAATGGAAAAGTATTACACGTATTCTTTACAAAAAAGTATTATTTCGTAAACATCTTTACTCTCTTTTTGTAGGCAATACCGATAAAAACGCGATATACTCTTTTTCTACTGTCATCACGAAATGCCAAAAAAATAAGATAAAAACAAAAGAAAAATTTCTCGGTTTGTGTCCACGCTAAACATTACATTTTTATTTTATTCCTACAAAGAGTAGCACATTTAAAACATTCATCCGGTTAAAATAAATCTTTCTTTAAATATAAGATACGTATCGTACTTCGATTCCTATTTTTATTTGATTAGATTTACACCGCACGGTGAAACAAGAGCTATTGGCGAAGGACTTCTCGTAATTGATTCGCATTTTGAAGGTTTTAAGCCCTTGTGGGATTGATATATGCATGCATTGTAACCCCAAGGATTTATTTTTAATATAGAAAACCTCTATGTTCAAAAATGTGGTCCGAGTTAAGGTCTCGTTCTAAACGTTCAAAGACGAAAACTGTTCTTGAATTTATAAATTTATAAAATTATTGTTACTTTAGCAAAATACTTATTTATAAAGGTTAAGAAATCCATTAGAAATTAATTACTTAAATGTTCGTAAAATACTGTATATGGAATGATTACTTTAATCAAAGCAATTAAGTAATGATAGAATAAATATAATTGGAAGTAGCTGAACGCAAGAGTATTACCGATCTAAAAAAATGTCATTCCAATATCTTAAAAAAATATTAGTAAATAATCATCAAAACTATATAGTTTATTATGCTGTTATCGATCTCTGAGAGAACTTGTAAATATCAGGACGGAGAGTCATTTGTTATTGTGCTTATGATTAGACAGGTCACGTCAAATTGAATGCAGTGCTTTATAAAGCAGTACGAAATGAAAATGATGACGCATTTGCAGGTTCGAAAAGACGATTAAAGTGATTTTTTTAAATAAAGGAATTAGAATTTACCTAACAAATGTTTTGCTATATTCTACCCGCCGCAAGTGTCCTTTCAAAATTCTGTAAATGCGGCTTTTCCTTTCAAAGATATTTCATGCGGAGGAAACAACTTCTCTCGACGCGGTCGAAGCGCGGACATTTCTTCATACATGAAAAGAGAGACTAGAGGGCAAGGGAGCTTAAGCTTAAAAGGCTTAAAGGGAGGTCGTGGACGTGATGTTTCCATCGAAAGAATTAGTTCTCAGAAAACATATTTCATAAAAGCTTCTGGAATAACAGTTTCGAAACGAGTTACTCTCATGATTAACAATATATTGCATATTCTTAATTCTGACAGTAAACCATTCAGAAAAGTATTTTCCATAACATGCATCTCTACTCCCTCCCATTCGAATAGCAAACAACTATTATTTATGGTATCCAACACGGAGTTTCAATCAATATCGGAGTAAATTCAGATCCCTAGACACATTCGACATTCAATTCGTCTTTCCGATCACGTGAAGTTGTAATGTTAGGAACATCCAATTATTTGTATTTATATTTTTCATACAATCATCGAAAAACTGGAACAAAAAGAAAACAAAAATAATTGTTATTTCAAGCAATAAAAACACCTTTCTGTAAATAAGTTTCAACCATTTATCGTTATAAAATATGTCTTTAAAAATTATTCAAGATTTCATATATACACAATTTTCTTTCTTAAAGAGTTTCTCCGCCCATTCTTCCTGATTCTGCAAAAAAAAAAAAAAAAAAAAGTGAAATCTCACGGGGGGGGGGGGGAGAAATTATCAGTCGTAAGGAACACACATTTCGCCCCTATATCGACATCTGAAATCGAAAAACTTGCCTGAGAAGTTAACCATGAAAAGGGTACATATCCCGCCATCTTTATAAATAAAAATTACTAGCTAAATTTAAAAAAAAGATGACTAGCATTTTAACTACACAGAGAATTTTTGTAATTTATATTAAATATTAAAAGCAATTTAAAAAGCAATTAAAGCTGTTAAAGCAATTTATGTCACAGAATTATGACCGCTGTTATTACGGTTTTGCACACAACAAGAGAATCGGATTTAATATAAATAGATCAAATCATACTAAAAGTATAATCAATGTGTCAAAAGTTCTGCAACATGGCAATTTATTCCACTTTCATAAATTTTGTTAAAACTCTGATAAAACGGTGTAAAATATGCTGACAGATGTTTTTAAAAAAATGAAGAGTGAAAACTCAATTCACAAGAAAAAATTTAAGCTTATTACTTTGATTTAAAGTAGGGAAGACAAATACAATTTTATCAAAGTGTAAAAACCAGTGTCAAATGAAATGCAAATTTTCTCGCGTGCCAGTGCGTAATGTTTTTACACAAAGCACCCCTACAATTTTTTTTTGAAAAAAATAATAAAGATGGAGATAGAATAAAATATTTATTCAATATAAAGGGTCGGCAAAAATTCAATTTTATTATTTATATTTAAAGTAAACTATTCTTATGATTTGTTAGAAGTTTTTTTGCTTCATATTACTTGAAAGACTTTTTTCTCTAAAGCTGGTGTCTCATCGATTGCATGGGGGGGGGGGATGTTTAAATCACGTCACTTTCAAGAGCAACGCGAGGGTATTTGTGACGGAGCTCGCAATTTTAAAACACGGTCATGTCGCCGATTGTAAAGTAAAATTTATAGCAGAGTTATCCTCTTTTTCTCCTATAAAAGTAACAAAATGTGAAAATCATTAACAATGAAACTACCAATTTTTTTTAACCAAATTCGCATATTTATTTTGTATTTGTATTTTTTTTTTTTTGTGTATTTTTTAGTTCACTGATTACAACTTCACAAGCATTATCTCTCATTCTCTTTGTGTGTGTGTGACATGGTTTAAAAAGTTCAATAATTTCATTTTCTGTCGGTAAACGTTCAATAACCGTCAATCTAACAGATGTCTCTACATCAGTTGTTTCATCGAGACAAGTAAAAATGTAGTCTGTTATTTATATCATCACAAGTTCATCAGAACTATTGACACTCATTATGAAAAAAATCCATTTTTGACAGTTGTTGTTGTACCCTTCTTTCCCCTTGGGAAGGAAGGAAAATTGCCAGAACCTGAGACGGGTTGGACTTCTAGATGTAAGCCAGTCGTTGGCCGTAGCCTTTAGCACCATTCAGGTGACAGTACGACTTTTAGTTCGGTTCTACCCTAATTTAGAGGGAGAATACCCTGGAGGGGGGAGGGGCCTCCCACCTCTCTTCCCATCCTACCAACCTCACAAGAGGACTTTCGGCTCGGCGGTTGTTTAGAGTACTTCCATGCCGCATGCACATTTACAAAAATCCATGTCTTCTCGGGTATTCGAACCCGAGCCCTACGATACAACAGTCGGCGTTGCTAACCACTACGACTATCTTTGACAGTATTTCTACTAACTTGAAATCCTTGAATTCTCTGAATAATCTTTTCTTAACAATTGAAATTTTGGAACAAATTAGAAGGAATTTTTACTACAAATTTCTATATATTCTCCATCTAAAAAATTTTTTGGACTTTTAGCTAACATTTGAGAAATTTTAAAACTAGTTTTTGAAGCATTTTAATATTGGTTTTCATTAACTTTGAAAATAAATTCATGTGACATTTAACTATTGAGAAATCAGTAATTTTGTATTCAATATTTTTTCTCGGTAGTTCCTTTATGATGAGTTCTAAAATTTCACTTGATAGATAATGGTCCGGCACACAATAATTTTAGAACATGGATCCCAGCGGCTTTTATCTTGATGTTTAATAATGCCTTAATCAACAATTTAAACATTTACAAAGCTTCGTACAACTTTAACTTTGTTTTTTATTGATGTCATTTGAACTGTTTTCGAATGTTAAACTTTCTCTTTAAGTACAGATTTGGGGTATTCAAGATCCTACTCGCATCCAAGAAGAGAAATGCATTTATGAATGGAAACCAAATGCCTCACATTTCCTCTGTTCACACTATCAGGCACCGCCCTTCCTCGTCAACATTTGATATTAGAATTCTTCGAGAACTTAATTGAGATTCTAAAATGTCCACAGTCATCGACAAAAAATTCGTTTAAAATTTACTTTTATTGCTATTTCTCTTTTTCGGTGTGCTAGGAAAATTTTCTGGCGTGCCATTAGTTGTCATCTTTGATCTAAGATATGCCTTCAAAAACATCGCTAGAAGCCATCAGTCATCTAAAAACATGTGTAAGTAACTTAAACATAATTATCAAACTCTTTGACGTCCATTTATTTTTAAAATTTGGAAAAAATAAAGATCATAATTTGTTTATATTTTTAACATGAGTTAAATAAGAAATAGTAAGTAACTAATATGGTAAAAAAAACCGAATTCTAGTGAAATACAGATTTAAAATTTAATGAAGTTTTAATTTTCTCGTTGTACACATCTTGAATCTTAAAAAATGACATTATAGTAATTGCAACACGAGCTCAACACGAAATACACATTCCTGGAATTATTGAAAAAGAAAATACTAAATTATGTAAATTAATCTTTCAGCTATATACACTGTCCCTAAAATGCGAACAAGTAGTTAACTTTCACATTCATGATTTAAATTAAGAGCATCTTTGTCTACTAACCGCTGCAAACTCTCATCTGGGCAAAATTATGAGAAATTCTCCCTTTGAAAGTCAACTAATTCTACAAAACGTTTACACGTTTGTAAGTATTTATCCTTGCATTTTCTGACTATTGAACTTATTCAACAAGTGTTTTTCTTTCCAAATAAACTAAAAAAAATTAAAAGCTACTAGCCTTTTTATTTATTTGCTAGCTTACAGGACTTCTTTATGAGCTTATCCAACTTGTTACGCTCCCCCGGGGTTGAATGAAGGGACTCCCTACGATGAGCGACATTTTAAACCACAGGAAAAGACCGTTATTCGGAAAATAGGATGGAGAAAATGAATGTGCATGTCCAACCCATATTTTTTAAGTCAGTCAAGTCATAAAACTTATATCAGATTCTATAAAAATTACAACTTAAGACTCAGTAGCGGAAATTAGGTAGAGAACGTGTCAAGTTTTCATATAAAGATGCGTTATAAACACGCGAATTACTTTTTTCTTTTAATATATTTCACTCATTTCAGTTCACAAGTGCAATCTTTTTCTTTGCACTGCACTGTGTTTAAGAAATCCCTAGGAAAAAGAATTTCTTGCTTAAGAGCCTCAGATAGAGATTGTATTTTTATAATATCCTTCCAAAATAATTTACTGCAACTAAAGGTTTATGGAAATTTTAACGAGAAGTATATTGCGATCTCCATACCCGCACTTGATCGAATGAAAAAAATACATAAAATATGAACTAAAAAATTGATATTTTCTTAAATATATCAATGTTAAATATCTTTAAATCACAAACTAGTTAAATAAAAATGCACACTTATGGGACCAGATGAGGTATAGAACAGTAAATTGAAAGTGTGAGCATAGAACAAGCCCATTTTTTGTGTGAATAAAAATCAGACATTAAAAGATGATATTACTATCGTCAAAAGATCTCCGTACGTAGAAAACAGAATATTCCAAACAAAAAATACAAACATTTGGATGCATTACACATAAATACCGAAAATGCATATTGAATACAACTCTTCTAAGAGAAAACTTTTATTTTATACAAAAGTACCGCTTCCATCGAAAGTCATTATTGGGAGAAGATTACGAAAACTGAGCATTCAACACACATAGCTATGAGCAAAAATATTTCCGAATGTTCTGTTCATAACGTTCAAAAATCCTTGTTACAGAAAGAATCTATAAAAAGGCTTTTTTTCACCTTGTGCGATATCCGGTTGCTTTTTTCAGAACAAAGAAAGATACTTAATCATTTTACCTCCCCCCCCTTCCCCCGTAAAACAAAAGATAAAACCACAATTAAAGGAAATTCACAATATAAGGAGTTTTGACGGTAAATGGTACTTTGATCCGAGTTCATTTATCTTATTCATCCCAGCAAGTCTATTCGAAAACAATGAGCGAAGAGATTGGTCAATCAATTGTCCAATTTTTTTTCTTCCTGACAAGTGAGTGAGTGAATATTAATGTCGCCCTCTTCAGCTATACACGAAGGCTTTTGGCGACGAACCTCGTAATTTTGAACCATGGTCAAGCGACGAGGACGACACCCGAGTCGGCACCTCCTCTCCTAACTACCACACCACACCAACGGGTGGACGCTTGAGCTCTCGACAGATTTAACGCGCATCACTTCCCTGCACGACGGGTCTTCAGTGGTACTGGGTTCGAACCCATGACAAGTCAGCCAAGAGTTCGCTATGTTGACCATTAAGCTACAGCGGCTACTTTCTCCAGTACACTTTAAAAGAAAAAGATGGGCAAAAACATTCACTTCTCTTTGAGTCCAACAAGTGTACTTCCTATTGAAGGAAGAAACCCCAATACATAAAAAAATTACTTTCCCTAATAAGAATTACAGCTATTTTTTTTTCAAAAAAAAAATTTACTATTATTTTACAGGCTACAGGACAACTTAAGTACGGGAAAAAAACTACAAGAAGTTTACAAAAGCATAATAACACGATAAAAATACATCACACTTGTAACTTGACTATAAAAATTGAATTATTTTCCCCCGGAGCACGTGTTTCATTGACGGTTTATTTTGTTCAGTCATCGAAACATTATTCCCCATACTAACTGTGAAACAAAAATGGAACAGCCCGAGTAAATAGAAACTGAAGGAAGAGATACATTTCAGTGATTTCAACGGACAATTTTGAAAACGAAAATCAACGATTCTGCAAAATTAGTTTCCTTCTAACCAAACTGCTTCGAAAATTTATGATTTTTCTCAAACACAAAAATAAATCAAAATAGACGAAAGTATTTAAAATTTCAGTTACACATTAGGACAATTCATTTTCAATTATAAAATCCTTCTATTCGCAAGCTTTTGGCGCAATGCATTTAAAACAAACAATTATTAGAAAGCAATTGACACTTTACATTAAAAAATTTCAACTAAATGAATTTTAGAAGCTTCTTATACCTTCATCTAAACACATATTATTATTACGTCTGAATGATATCAGAGGAAAAATAAGAATATTTAAAAAAACTTTACTGGGATAAAACGCATTTTAAATAGCACTAGAATAAATTCTCTTTCTAGCGGCATTCGTTGGCATTTTGCCGTACGATTTTGACATCAACCGCTGTTTCAACAGTCCGTTTTTATGATAATCTTTCACCTTTTCAAAGGATCGCTTTGAAATGCAATTTTGTGAGCGGTAATTCAACAATACATACAAACTTTACTTTGCGAGATGAAAACTTTAGTTGACCACCACAAACAAATATTTGCATTCTACGAAAGCTGTAATTACTAGTATTTGCGTCGAATAGCCTTCGAAAAAGATTAATTTTAACAAACAATGCGCCATTTCATTTCTTTTAGAAAAAACACGTATATTAGGCAAGCTGCTTGAAGCGGTTCCAATCCTACACTTGCACGAAAACAAAATAGCGAATATATATTTAAACCAAAAAGAGCCAACATTTCCCCCCGAAAGGAATCTTAAGTTACCAACATCACAGTAGGCCGCCATTTTTGATTAATTGTTTAATTAAAATTGGCGAATTAAAATTGTTTACGTGTGCAAATAAAGTATGTAGACAATGAATGCAGTTAATGAATGAAATCAGTATAAGTATTTTTTTTAGTTTTATATCATTTAATTGTGAATATATATAAATGAATATCCCAGTCTCAATTCTAATGAATCAGCAATTTGAAACTGTCCATTTTTTTGACAATTGTGTTCGATCCAGAAATTTTCGGAAGCGATCAATTTCAATGTATAAGTAATAACTTATATAATAAAAATTATTCATAAATTAATTGAATAACGCCTAAAAATAATTGCAAAAATAAATCAAAATTTGTTTTTAATATGTTTTTGAATATTATTAAAATATTTATTTAATGTAATAATTTGAAAATGATCTAATTTTTATTTTATACATTTTTTATATGAAAAATGTTTTGGTTGGACTAATTTTTTAAAAAAAAAAAAGCTGGATTAAATCAATAAAATCTTACGGATAAAAAAAACGTTCAATACAGAAATATTCAAGCATTCCTTCCTAAAAGCTGAAATATCAATAATAATCCACGTGGAATCTCGGTTTGATACATTTGAAAAACAATTCCAACTCATTCATGTTGCGTCGCGACGCTTCTACTACTCAGCTCGCCGATTGTTGGCGCAGCTGCAAACAAATCTAAACAAAACGGTGCGCACGCACATGGAACCAGTTCCCAAAGAACAGTTCAGGTCTGAATTATGTATGACGTTACAACATTTTTAAAAAATTATTTCGACGAATTTTCCATTAGTCTTATACGAAAACGAAATTTCTCACAGTTAAATAATACATGAGGATGTGGACTGTATTTGAAGGTCATTGGGGGTAAAGTGATCTTTCAGCTGATTAAAGGAGCGGATTCGCGCGCAATGCAAAGTCGCGAGAATATTCAAAAGTCTTCTCTAACATTTTGCGCCCAGAAATTTTATTTTTTATTAACATTTCGAAGCATTTTTCTATTCCAATAAATACTTCAGAAGAACCAGAAATTGTCCTAAAACAGCATTTGATTGTCCTCAGACATAATATAAAAATAACCAAGGATAAAAAATGTTTTTAATTTCAGGATTTATAAAAGGTTCAATATTAAAATAATACATATTATAAAAATAACTCGTTTTAACAGTGCTTGAAAAAAATCTGTTTTAACACTTTGCTTCTTAAAATTTATCCCATAAAGAATATTATGAACAAATTTTGTTATACACATTATCAAGGCAACATATTAGCAAAAAAAGGGTTAAATATTACACGAATTCAATTCAATGCCTATAGTCAGAATCAGTTATTCAGTAGAAAAAATAGTTCTTGCACCAAATAATCGGAAATAGATGGTGAAAGACAAACAGTGATACGCAATGAATAAGACTTTTCGCAACAGTAAAAAATGTCAGGTTGCAGTGACATATCAAAATCTGAACTCCGTGTACTGCGCACAATGTAAAAGAGTGAGACGAAATTTCTTTTCAATTGATACACTTAAAACTATGAATCTTCAACCTTTCCCACTCGAGAGCCAAACTGATAAATTTAAAATACTCCGCGGGCACCACAACTGTCAAAAAATAACTGAAATATGGAAATTTATGTAAAAATAAAGGCTTGTTTTATTCGCACAACACTATAACTGAGATTCTAAGGGGAAGATATGATGTTTACAGATTTGTATAAATGGATTTCAAAAAAGGTAAATGAAAGTTGAATTAAAATACTTTGCAAACCTGTTAAAAATAAAAGTCCACTTTTTTTTTTCCTAAAATTTTCTGAGATTGTATGCATAGTCACATTTTTTTATATAATACAGTAAAACTTTTTACATTTTCGGAAAATGACGAATTTTTTTTTATCTTAAATGGATGTCAAACACATCAGTGAAATGTTTTAGAAATCAAGAATAACGGAGGGAAAATGGCGTTTCTTACGACAGAAAGCAGACAAGGCAATTTTTTTTCAAATTGTTTCAAATTCAAATGAGGGGCACTAAAATGCCTTCAGTAGACCATTTGTGGCCCACGGACTACCAGTTGAAGATCCCTAACAAACTATGCGATGTTACATAAATCGATTCATAAAAATTGTTCACACAAATCCATTTCTTTTTGAAACATATGTTTTGGAAAGATTTTACATTTCAAATCTACTGATACAAGAGAAGACAATTCCAGCCTCCGATCATCACGATCTATCCGTATCTACGGTTCATTTGGTGAGCCTTCCCCAGAGCGGAGTGTTTACTCGCAGAACCGTCGTCATCGCACACGTAACGTTGCGTAAGGAGATGCTTTGTTGTTTTTTCCAAACGCTATTTTTACCCCCACCTCCGTCGGAGTAGTAGCGTGCACTCATTTGAGCAGCTTGTGACGACACACACCTGCTCTCTTTGCGTTCCATAGCGAAATTAGCCTCCTTTAAGCGTCTCGCACCCCCTCTTGTTGCATCAGATGAAATCGAGTTCGCCCTCTAAAACAACGAGACGAGGTTTCTCAGTCGAACGCATTGTAGAACGTGAGGAAATGTATGTTTCGTTGATATTGGAAGTGACGTCACAGACGTGTTACACATTTGGCTATTGGCAAATGTCCCGAGTCAATTAGGAAAGACAAATCCGGGAACCATTAAACAAGAATGCTCCTTCCGAAGGGAAGAAATCCACACAAACGTTTTCTTTATTCATTTTTATTGCAATCACACCTGAGCTTCACATTTGGGTCACTAGAATGGGCCTCAATTATTTAAAAACATTAGGCGAAGAATGAGTGTTTATTAACCGTCGCACTATAAAGCTATTGGCGACGGACCAGGTCCTCAGTCAGGCGACGAGGACGACACTTGAACTGGTACCTTTTTCTCAAAACTACCACACTAACGGGAGGACTTTGAGCCTCTACAGATTTAATGTCCATCGTCAGCTCCTCTACACGGCAGGTCTTCAGTGGCACAAGGGCTCGTACTCATGACACCCCAGTCACGTGTTCGGGACCGTAACCATTAAGCTGCCGCGGCCATTAGGCGAGCTACCACCACATTTGTGTGATTCAAAGAAACTGTGATGATTTAAAAGCCAATAAAAGTTGTCCGAGGCCCACGCCTTTCTACTGATTTAAATTGTTCAAAATTAAAAACGTCCCACATAAAATTCGCTCTTTGCCTCCGTTTTCCAGATGGCGTAATAAAATAAAGCGATTTCAAACCCAGAATTCCAAACATCGGGTTTATAGGATTACCGAATATGATTTTTTTATTCGTTGATAATACATTAGGAAAATATGATGGAATTAAACAATTATCAGATAATGTAGCTTTTAATAAATTTAGAATTCACGTCGTATTAAGAACCACACAGTTTTCAATCACGGTCAAATGACGTAAGCAGGCTTAATTCCACTCAAACACAGCCCATTGTCGACAGTCTTCAGAGAAATCGATCCTCGAATCTGTGCGCGGGAACCTTAGGAGATAAATTGGGAACAGTTCGAGACCTATTCATAGCTTTAATTTAATCAAAATGAATAAAACTGTTATCATTTTGGATTGAATGTTTCGTCCTAATGTGAAGCTACGCTAAGACGATTTGGCGACAGGCGCCGTGATTCTAAACCTCAATCAAGCTATGAGAACATCCGAGCCGGCCCTCGAATCTCCAAACTTCCACACTACTCCAAAGTGAAAGGGTTTTGAGCTACGCGCGATAGATTTAACAAGCATCAGCCCCACTACACGGGGACAGGGCTCGAACTCCTCACGAATTCGTAACCATGACTCGGCAACCACGATCCCATATTTTTCGATGAAATTAATAAAACCAGCGTTTACTTTGTTCTACGATTTTACGTACTGGCAGAACGTTGCCTTAGCTCATAAAGAAATCATATGTCTGATTAGACACAACTGCAGCCGGTTTTGGAATCACACGATTTTCGTTTCTTATCCTTCTTCTATCGAAGTGTCTAGACGAGGATTAATCGAATTAAGCCGACAGACACGAGGTACCAAAGATGCAATTCGAGATTAAATTGCGACATGCTAGAAAAGATGGAAGTTCGTTTTGAATGGGACTGATTAAATATCGATCCAAGATAGTTGTTTCCGCAATCTTCAAAATACGCCTAACATTATGGAAAAGAGACTCCGAAAATAAATTACGACTACCACACGTATATTATAATGACTCGACACAAAATTGTTGCAGCGACTCTAGTTCCTGGATTAATTGCTAACGTCGCACTTCGAAGCAATACAAAGTACAGACTTCGTAATTTTGAACCACGGCGAAGTTTGGTTTAAGAAAAGATTTTAAAAAAAAAGAACTTATCCAAAAAATAGTTGTCTCTCTCTGAAAGTACTTCTCTCACAGTCAACCTCCATAATAAACCTCTCTAAATATAAAGAAAATTCACTGGAGACTTAATAAGCAATAACACTGTACTTAAGTAAAACATCTTAGAAACAGGAACCGCTCAAATTATATCTTACACGTAATATACAATAAGTTCTAGTTTTATGTGGTGCATGCGTTTTTCATAAAAATGCATATAAAAATCACATGAAAAGACATTATGAAATATGTTCTGCAATTTTCAAAAAATGCCTAAAACCGAATGAAACTGACCCAAACCTATCTAAAAATTGCTCAATAAATTTTTTAAATGTTACTGAATATATCCCTTCAAAAGTGTGAAAAAATTCATGAAAAGTTTCAAAAAGCTCGTGATTGATCAGACTTCATATTATTTTGTTGAAAGTTATTATAATTTTACGCTCAAAGTCTTCATACTGGCGAGGTGTGTATGTTAAGAGTGGGATGGCAGTCGGTGTAGTACTTGTCATTTGGCTGCGGTTCAAAATTACGAGGCACACTTCTGATCATTAGACCAACTGAAGCTGTCCTCTTGCTCCTTTTTTCCCCAGAATATTTTCTGCTTTCCAGGTAGACGAATTAGAACAATTATGAGTTTTTCTCATCGTTTCTTTCGTTTTTTAAAGCGATGTTTGCAATGAAATACAATTCAAACGATTTCGAAAACACATAAACGATCCACATGAAAAGAGACCAACTTGTACATACGTATGTATTGCATATGATTTGGGTAACCTATACCTGTTTTGAAAAAGCTGCACAAATTTCAATTATGTGATGTTTTAAACACGTTTTCATAAGGAAAAATTGCATTTATATGCTTAAAAAAAGCTATTTCATAAAAATATTCCAAAGCATGCGAAATGTTAAAGGAAGTCAAAATGAAATAATAAAGTAAAAGGAGCGCAGCACATTACATACAAAACCAGATGTTTTGTTTTTTTTGTATTGTATATGCAAGAAATACTTCTCTCTTTTAATAAATTTCTCTTTCTGCTGATTCACAATCAAGCAGATGTGTTTCATGGGTTGCAATGGCGCTTTAAAATCCGTAGATGTAAAGCAGGTTTGCCGAGATTTACGTAACGAGATAACGCACAAATGAGGAAAAACTAGAAAATCCAGAAATACATACTTCCAAGTCCAGCAAAAGTTTTCCCGATTTTCTAGTTTATATCAGAAATACGGAAAACAAACTAAATTTTAAAAAAATAATGAATTGAAATCTTTCTAAAACTTACAAAGCAGTGTACAAAAGAACATAAAAAAGATCTATCCGTTGCTAACAGAAGTCGTGTTTTTAAAGACAGGATTCAAAAACACAATGCTCTAGACAAGAAATTCTTGGTTTTTAAAGAAATAATTTCTTTTTTGTAAAGTTTACTCCCATTTTCACTGTGGAGGTTGATGAACTGTGATTGTTTGCAAAGTTCGATAAAAAAATATATTTCCCTTTACCTTATTTTGGAAGGCAAGGTAATTGTTCGTTAGAAAAGATTGTAAAGTAGGCCATCGTCCCAAAATATCTGAAAATTCCAACCAAAATATGATCTCTTCCATTTAAGCTTAGAACTTTTTCATTTCCCTATGATAAATATTTTTGGCATATATTCAACAATCCTTAGAACAAGGCTGAAAACTACAATATTTAAAACTCCAGTTCACTGAACTCTTTCTTTGCTCTCGACCTTAATAATCCAGGAACATCAGATATTGAAATCTCTATTTCTGAACTAATAAAATCAAAAAGGTTTTTCAAAATGTTCATTAGTTTTTGTAAAAAATACTTCCAACAAAATAAAAATTTAAATATGTACTAGAAGAAAAGAAAGCTGCCGAGTAAAATGACAAAATATTAATGTTAATACGTAACGTAAACTGTTTTTGTCTGAATGTTTATCTAATTTTGCAAAGAAAAAAAAGTTCTGAAAAGAAAAGTGAAACATAACGCATGAACAAAAGTACTGCTTAATTTTAAACATTTTATCAAAGAAAAAAAAGACTAAAGATCACATAAATTTGTTAGAAATACACGGATAACATAATTAATTCTTCATTAAGTAATAGAAGAGCAATTGAAGTAGAATATTAGCAATAAAAGCTAAGCCTTTTAATGTTACACCATACAAAAGTAGTAAATAAAAGGATACTTCCGATATTTCGCAGAGATGAACGAGGATTAATTGGAGTTCCCTTTCATTAAATGTGCTGGGCAACGAACAAATGTGCGACATCCTCATTTGCTATAATTGTTAGCGCAGTCCATTTACATCACAGAATACAAACAGCACGACATTCCCTTCTTTCTTTCTTTGAAAAAAGGACATAATGACCGAAATGGAAAACCGGTAATCGCTTATTCTCAGTTGAAAAGCGCACAGTAACTCAAAAGTTTAAAATTATAAAATAAGAAATGACATATTTATGTAATTTGACAGCCATAGATTTCATAGTAACAGCTGCCACTGTAAGAAAAGCAGATGTGAGATATTTTTTTTCAAACGATTTTCATTTTATTTGCTTTGAAGAAGATTTACAACAGAATGTTCGAAGGCATTCATTATAGTATCAGCTGCTTCAGTGATTTAGCAATAGAAGTGCCATTTCAGACCAAGATATTTTTTCTTTAATATACTATTAAAGGAACATACAAGAAAAGGAGTAGTTCTCGTTTCAGTTCGAAATGTCAATCTCTAAGTGAACGATTGGACGTACATAAGTTTTCTTCAACTTAATCGACTCTCTCGGATTTATTGCTTTGTATAGTATTAGCAATGAACTATGATTTTTTTTCTCTTTCTTCGCACTACTAATTAAAATTGGGTTTCTTAAACGGATTCGGATATCGAGGAAATCAATGAATTCAACTGATAATTTCTTGAAGATATCGTTAAAAGATGCAGTTTCTATTATTACTATTAAACTTGGATCTCATTCAAGAGTCTTTGAGATAAAAAGCAGAATTTCAAGTAAATACATCGTTCAATTTATAAAATATGGCTTCATTGATGAATTAAGAGCGAGTGGAAACGGATGCCAGGGACAAGTAACGAGGATACTTAGGAGAAGTAATAGTCTTGATTCCACATGATGGTCATTGGTAAATCACCAACGACTCTGCATCATCATTTACAGCATCCCACTATGTTTATATTAATGTAACACCCAAAAGATTTTTTCCCTCAAGGCTAAAAAAAACCAGAATTAACTTAAATTACGTAACTATTTTCCGGATCAAAAGTTTATCCATACATTTCTACGTAAATAGTTAAAATTAGGAGAGGGGCAGTAAAAACCTTTCGTTGAGGTCAGTCCCCCTCCCTCCAACAAAGATTGTGAAATGGGGCAAAGTGCAAGGTTGAGGCGCAGTCAAGATTTCGTGTCGGCGTCACGCAGCCTGAAGAAACTAGGTTACTGGTCACTTGGCAAGGGGCAGTCCCCCCATTTTTTTGTAATAACTTATTTGTTCAAGAATTAAATTTGTTTTTGATGGAAATTTAAAATAAAAAAGAAAAAATCAAAATACAGCAACACTTTGATTTAATGGATCGTCATAAGCCTTTTGGAAACTTAGAAGAAAGAAAAATTGCAGCCCCTATTTATGGCTCCACCATTCCGCGAGTCGAGTAATATTAACGTTGCACTATAAAGCACCACGAGGGCTAATGGCGACCGAATTCGTCCTTTTGAGCCGCGAACGAGGACAACACCTAAGCTGGCAACCCATCTCCTAACTACTATACCATACCACACCAATGGGAGAACAGATTTTACGGCCATCGGGCCTCTCTGCAAGGCGGGTCTTCAACGAAGCTAGGCTCGAACTTATAACACGCCAGCCACGAGTCTGTTATCTTGACCACTAAACTACCACGACCACCCTACCGTGAGAGGACTTATAAGTTTAATTTCCTTTAATGTGGCACTTCTCCATTCGGCAAGCATCTATAGCAATTCAAATTCGAACAAAAAGCTCACCAGATGCCTCCGACCATTGTATTTGAAGAAAAGACAGCCAGAAAAAAAATTCTAAAATATTCTGATATAAGTATATACATGTTTTCAATTTCATGGAATTGTAAAAATATTTACAATTCCATGCCATCATGTTTGTTATATTTGTGCTTTTTCACACAAATATGACAAACTTTCTTACATTTGACAAGATTCTTTAATAACGTCCCATTTCGATGGTGCGCTAGGACTATTTGACGACGGACATCGTAATGTTGAGCCTCGGTCAAATGACAAGCTCAAACAAGTTATCAAAATACGAAAAAGGAAAGTTGTTTTTGGATGCGAATGAGTGTGAATCAACGTTCTATTTTAAAGACGAGCCTCGTAATTTTTGAGCCGTGGTTAAGGGACACCTTACCCGGCACCTCACTTTCACACCACGCCAACGTAGGATATTGAACCATGACAGACTTAATGCTCACATCAGCCCTTTTTATCGGGTCTACAACCAATCTTCAGTGGCACCAGGACTCGAACCCACGTCCCGGCAATGCGGACCACTCGCCTAATGTGGCCACAGATTTTGTTGCAGCGCGTGGTGCTAAATATACGTATGTGTATATTATATATTACAAATTTGTTGTTTTATATCTTACAAAATTGCAAGGAATAAGTAAATAAGACAGTTGCAAGTGTTTAAAAAGTAACTAAATGATTAAAATAATAATGAAATAAGCGAACTTTTCATTTAAAAAAATCGATTCAGAAAACAACAAGCGCATGTTAAAAAAAAGTATGTAGACGGATACTTACAATAAAAAATAACATCACTCACAACATCAGTTAAAAAGCTTTTAGTTTAAAATGATGATATAGCAAGTCAAAACTCATGTAACATTGCAGCATCATTTCGGAATATAAAATAAAAATAAAGTAAATTCAGTAATGTCATTAGTTGGAAAACTACCATTTTTTTCTATTAATCGCGCTCATAAAACATTTTTAAAAATTCAAATTCTCCTTTCATTAACATATTTCGACTGTCTTCCACAGATCACAAATAATTTCAAACAATTTATTATTACTACTGTTCCTAACGTACTAAAACTCTTGATTGTTTTCACAGAAACGTATCTGAATGAGCGATTATGGAGTCTAAAATTTTAACGCAGCATTGATTATTAAACTTTTACATTACATTTTGTTGATGATTTATCTTTATATTAAAACGAAAAAATAAAAAGAGTTCTTCAAACTAAATCCGCAAGGAAGAGAAACAATTGTTTTACTTTTAAGATTTTTCCTATTAGAAATATTTTTCCTTTCCCTGATAAGAGCTGATTTATAGCAAAGCAAAAGGAAACTTCAAAGATATCGAAATATGTGAACGACAACAGGATTTTAAAATTAATTTTGTTAATAACGTTTGCTTCTTCCTTAAATAAAGAACACACGCCAGTTCAACAGCACATTATTTCATTGTACCCTTAAGCATCTAATTTAATGTACTACATCTGCGATTAAATTTCATACGACATTACTTTCCATATCTAAAAAGCATTTTTAATGTGCTTACTTATATGCGAGAAATAATTTCATCTAAACTGATTCATGATTACTGTAATAGTGAAAAGTCGAGAATGGAGTGGTTTCAATCAAAGGAATTCTCTGAACTTGTATTCCAAATAAAGTTATACTAATACATGCACTGATTCCAATAAATCCACAAAAAATACTAATAAAAATTTGTAGGGGTAATCATTACATGCACAAGAAACATTTGGAATAATCAGCGTATTAATTTTAAAAAAATAAAGTGTCAATATATATAACATGGGGGGGGGGAGGCAAGTAAAAAATCCAGAACATCATAAAAAATGCAGATCCATCTCTGAGGCATTTCGTACACAAATGATTTTCAATAGTCATAAAAAGACTCAATCAAAAGGGCAGCACACAAAAACTGAAGGAAATATATATTTTTAAAATGCACAACTTTGTTCCATTGACAATGAGAATTATAAAAATGTTCGAATTTGTGTTTGTAAATTTGTGAACAATACATCACTCCCACAAAACTTTAAGGAAAATCAAATTTCGGAATCTCCTGTTCAGAACTTCAATGAGAGCTAAATAAGCAATTTTTAACCGCAAAGCAATATGATATAGGTTTTTAAAAAGAGATAATATGCGTGTCTGCTGCTACATTCGATGAAGATTTATATCACAGAAAAGATTACTTTTATATAATAAGCCAACTAAATATTTAATCGGAAACATTTTCCGACGATTGTAGATACGACAAAGAGTTAGTAATAGGTTTACTGACAAATTCTACGCGTGTATTTAGCTTTCTTTATATTGTTAACATTAAGATAAACTTTTAAAAACTATCGGTGTTTGTGTGTACAGAAATTGTTTACCAAAATTATTAGTGTTAAGAATTAATGCAGATTTCTGATGCAAGAAATATCGATTTCTTTGGACGAGAACTTAAGGTCTGTTTCACCAAATTAGAATAAATATATCATAAAAGATGGAACTTAAAGAGGGAGGGGGTGGCGAAAGCCAACTAGTCAGAAAAAAGTCCCGAGTTCAAGGATCCGTGGTCCTCGCTTGAGAAGAGAAAAGGGGGAATAAAAAGAATGAAAAAAAAAACGAAAAATGAAGGGCAAAATGAAGCAACAAAGAGTGGGGAAAAAAAACCCAGTAAAAACTGAAGAGCGGTGTCCCAGTGCGATAGGCGTCAGACAGCTGTCTTGAGGGTTGGGAGTTTATTTCAAGGTTGCCCTGGTGAGAGCACTCGTTCCTGAGAGAACAGATAAATTTTCTTACAAGACAAATAGAATTGGCAATGGTCTCCTTCATTTTGACGAAATTGGGAACCGAACTATATGTTTTGACATATTCATTTGTTAAATTATGGAAGATTCGACTGTTTCAGTAGTATCTATTTTTAAGATAAAGTAATAAGAAAGCCATTCTCACAATTTTCACTAGTAAGAATAAAATAGTTTGGATAAAATAGGATATGTTTACAATAATTACCAGTATATTTAATAAGAAGTAAAAACAATCGGATTTTTAAAACTATGGTTTTGCACCTTCCGAATATTTTTAAATCCTTCTCATTATGATTCTTAAAAATGTCATACTTCACAAATCTATCACACATTTCTGGTTTAATCCTTGTACAACAAACATGTCAAATTTGCGTCCCAGTCAATATAGCAACATTTTGCAAAAATCTTACTATTAGCTAAATTATCAAAAATTTTAATTACTGAAATGGCATTATCAACAACATGAGCATTATTATACGAATCACAAGGAACAAAAGCAAATTAAGAAAATAAAAACTACCTCCATAACTGTATGTGAAGGGAATCGCATAATTTTTTATCGAAAGAATTGGGTCCGAAGCGGAAAACGAGTGACAACCCTGCTATATAGAATCCTTAAAAAAATAGTACTTTTTAATAGAATTCTACAAACCCTTCGCCAGATCAGAGTTTTGAGGGTTTACGTCCCCCCAACAGAGTAAGCAGCCAGTCCCACTACCCCAGTGTGCAGCAGCGACAGATGTGTTTTCCCAGCTGCACACAAATGCAAGTGCGTAAAATGTTGTGTCCTTTGTCAGTTGCACGCGCACAATGAACAGGAAGTTTACTCTGGTTTTGCGTCAATATACAGACACTGTTACATAACCAATAAGGAAGAATCGCCAATATTCCTCCAACAAAAATAAAAGAAATCGATTGAGTAACACTTTTTTTTAAAAAAAAAATAATACAAAATTACTTTAAGCACACAACCAGATTTAATTTAAAGATATATCTTTAGTAAGTTTTTTCGAACTACGGATGCGGTTTTGAAACCGCTTCTTGAGAACTGAATTCTTAAATTCGTTTCAGTTTGACCGCGAGTTTCACAAGCAAATACCGAAGTTCTAACTTAATGCCGTCAAAAATCAAAATAAGAGAAAAAAGTAAAGAGTGAAATAAATGAAATAAGAACATAAAAGAAGATATTATAAATACCATGGCGCCAAGTTAAAGTATTACTTGTATTGGATCCGTCCAGATACAAATAATATAAACATATATACACAATTTCGTTGTCACTTCCCTAAAGTAACGAATTTTTGGTATTCAAAGTTTAAAAATTCACACGACGCTCGGAGAAAAGCTTCACAAGTTTCTAAATTTAGAGCTAATAAAAAAAGTATGTCTTTGTTAAAATACAAAACACGCATACTGAGTATCATATTAAGCTATATGAATATTGAAAAGTAGACAGTGATTAAAATAAGCAATCGTAATAAGAGACCCTTGCAAGAAAAACCAGAATCTATTGATGGAACACTTCTGTATTCGATCATTGGAAAAGAAAATTATAAATTTAAACTTCTCAAACAATGACCTACGTCAACATGCTTGTCCGAAATGTCAGGAACGACTGCGAAATAATGTCGAAACAGCTTCTCTTCAAATGAGAATTATTTTTACCATTCTGGAGAAAAAAAGGGAGGAGGGACATTTCCCTTCCACTGAAACGGTCGAGGTATCGATTTTCCTTTCGACCTTTTCTTCGGAAGAAGAGAAGGTAAGGCAGTTCTTTTTCCGAAAAGATAACAAAAGTGCTCATTTAGCGAATCGTGACGCAAGTGGAGAGGTCCGTACAAGAGACGCAAGAGCACGTTTTTTCGGCGCTATCTTGAGTGGGAGGATCGTATTCTTCCGCGATTTTAATGTCAATCACAAAAATAGAAATAAATTTCATGGATGATGCTTGTGCGTATAATTTACGGTGCTGGCACCACAAAATGCAACACCAAGAAGGACAAGAAATATCATAGCGAAATTTATTTGGCAGATAACATGTTGTACAAAGATCAAACAATTAAAACTACAGCCTCTTACGATGTGTGGGGGATAACAAATCAGTAGTACATGCTCGGCATAGAATCAAAGAGACTTTGGATGTATCCTTGGGGTACAGCAGTCCATGCGGCTTCCACATATAGCCAAAGTTGATCTGGTGTAGCAGCGGGTGGTGTATCCCCCGGGCAAGTCGTTGTGCAAGCATGGACAACACGTTTTCAATTGGCGATAGATCGGGAGAACAAGCAGTCTAAGGAAGCAATTCAATCTGATAGGTAAAGAAGAACTCTTAAACATTGCGTGCCACGTGTGGCCACGTATTATCTTGTAGGAATATGGCAATTCGTGATGTGGCTACGCGATTCATCCTTGCCAAGCGCACAGTCCTCCTATCATCACGGGCAGTGGTGCAACGAGGTGGATGCGGGCGGCCCCGTTGGTCCGTCGTTTCTCCTATATCCAGCGATAACGGATCTTCATGACGGTTGTTTGGTTTCGCCCAACACGTTGACCGATTTCTCTGAAGGATAATACGCAATCCCTATAAGTTACTATTATTCCTCGGTCGAATTCAGAAACTTTGTCATACGACGCTCGATGCCTGCCACAAGGCATAGGTAAACAACTTGAGCAAAAAACAATTGCCATACTTCAGATCACCATCCTGTCCTCCCCTTATAAAGCGCTTGAGGGTGACGCCACAGTAGCCCGTGATGTACGTCTGTGCTATAATGCTAATTAATGATTTGCATGTGCCGTTGCCGCCAACGCATGATGCAAATTTCACATGGTTTGCATGCTTTCTCCAGGGTGTTGCATTTTGTATAGCCAGCAGTGTATATATTAGAGAGAGGGGATTCTTTCCCCTGCTGCAAATTTCCGATAACCAAATTCGTTACATGAAAACTAGATGCTTTCATATTCGAACACATGACACTAAGGTGCTCTTGGGTAGCTGAGTGGTCATGTTCGCGAATTCGTATCTTGTGTTGTCGAGTCGTAGATTTCGAGCCTTGGACCCATCGTGTAAAAACCTGATACAGGGTTAAATCTGTCAAGGATTCAAGCCCTTCTGTTGGTCTGGTATAGAAATTTGGAGAGTTGGGTACCAGCTCAGGTGTTGCCTTCTTCAACTGACATGGGTTCAAATTGACGGAGTCCGTTTCCAGCAGCACTCGTACAACCTCAAAGTCGATAAAAAAATCAAATGAAAAGACGACTATTGGTGGCGGACCTTATGATTTTGAACCTCGGTCAAGTTCCCAGAAGAAACTTAAGGTGCACTCCCCCTAAACTTCCACACGATAGCTCTTCAGACTTAACTAGGATAAGCTCTTCTACACGACAAGTCTTCAGTGGCATCAGAATTTGAATCCATGACGGAATAGAAACAATGCCGGCCACGAGTTCACAATCATGATGATACCTGCACTGATGGTCAAGGTAATGACTTTAGTGAATTCTCATTATGAAGCTAATTTTCTTATTGCCCTGTTGCTGACACTCCCTAACAGTTTCTTTTTAAAATTAACGTCACTAAAGCTAAGTGTGGATATTAGCTCACGAAATTCTGTACTATGTCTAAATAAAGATAACACATCGGTATTTCCATTCATCTAACTTTCAAGCAAACAAATCACTCATAGCATGAGAAGAAATTTATCTTAAAAAAAACTAAAATTTTGTTCTTTATACCACACAAGGCCCGTTTACATGGACGAAAATTGCCGGCAATATACCGGCATGGATCCTCTTTCGAGGCATTTATATGACGACCCGGCAAAATGCCTGGTACTAACTAAACTAAAATTAGAATTAACTGGTCTACAGCGCGTAGCGCTTTTACCCAGGTTGAGAGAAATAGAAAATCCATGTAAGAAGGTTTAGAAAATCAAGTAGCCCCCGGCGTGGGGGGCGGAGGAATTGGCTCCCAAGTGGCGGACGAACCGGGGAGAAATCTGGAGGAAGCGCAAGGAAGGAAAACGATCGTCAGACAAAAAAGGAGGCAACCAACATGAGCGGGCGGATAGTGAGTCCACTACAGAGTCAGTTCAGACGCAGAAGAGCATTTGATGTTGTACTGTAAAAATTAGTGAATAATGTAGAAATTAAGTGCTAAAAGTAAATAGAGACTGCAAGAAAAACCTGAGAGTGTGAATTAAAAGATTTAAATTTTAGTTTGCAGTATGGACAGCATTTGTCCCCACTGCATCATCATTTGTGCCATCTGAGACATCAAACTTGTTGTGTCAATTGAATCATGTTGTGTATTCTTCTTAACTGCACCTGAGTACAGTAGTTGTGGTGGTGTGAATGCCTGGTAGAAAAGGAGGTTTGGTTTTTGTACCCGCAATGGGGCAGGGGATTTGGGGGTAAAATGCGGGAACGATTTCTAATTTTCCCATGATGCATTGAGCCAGATCTTTATTTTTTCAAAGATGGCTGCTGTTGTGGATTGCGCGCGTTGGTGTACAGAAGAAATACAGCTCAGAATACCATTTTATTTCCCTAATATACCAAAATATTTTTTTTCCTAAAATAAAAGTATTAAAAACCTGATTTTATGAAATAAGAATTATTACTTTGCATGTATTGTGACGTCGTCACAATGGAGAAAGTGCCTCTATTCATAAACGTATCCACAGCCGGCGAACACGTGGCTTTGGTTGTATTGTGTTGTATCAGACAGCTGGACCGTCAGCGACGGTGTGTCTGGCGGACACTATGGGCCGGGCATCGCTGCATTATTTTATATTCATGGGCAGTGATTGTACGTCTTGAATGCTGGCGCCTCTGCAGGCGGCGGCGAGGTGTTTGAAGTGCCAGATGTCAGCCGGGCCCTTGTCGCCGGGAACCTTTGAGAGGGACCGGACTTTTGTCATCTCTGCACGAATGGATGACGTGCAAGACCGTTGGTGCCGGGTGCAAAACCCTGAGATCGGCCAATGGGGATTGATGAGGGGCGTGGAGTGAACCCGCCCCTAGAGTTTAAAAGAGTGGACTTCGGAAAAAGAAAGGGAGAGAGGACTCGAAAAAGACTCCAAGAGGACTCCTGATAGACTCCCACGAGAGATGCCCGTAACTGAACCCGGCGGACGGAGGAAGACTGCTGATAGACTACCACGAGATTCCCGTAACTGAACCCTGCGGACGGAGGAAGACTCCGGACAGACTCCGACAATAGATTGACAAAAGAGAAGCCTGCTGACGAAGGAAGGAGGAGAAAAGACTCCGGACAGACTCGAACGAGAGATTCTTTAATAATTAGCTTAGCGTACATTTTCAATCTTGTGCCACGACGTTACAGTATGTTTCCAATATTTTAATATGATACATATACTTTAAGACATTAGTTTTTGAGATTAATTTGAAATTATTACAATATAATTCTTATGGATGTACACAATAAAATTGCATTTTTTTGTTATTTTTCCTGATTTATCTTATTGAGTGTTTCCATATAAGTAAAAAAGTAGTACTATCTTTTTATTAAATAACTCCATAGGGGTGTATTGAAATTTTTTTTTTTTACTTTGAAAATTGATTAAAATGAGATATATACAATAAATAGAATTAACTGTTTTATATTTACATTCCCATGAATTTATGAGGATAAGAGCTTAAAAAGAAAATTTCTTTTTTCTAAAATCTTCAAATTTAATCCATTTAATTTTTGTCATTAAAGCGAATCATGATTTACTGAACCAAAAGATATCCTTTTATATACATATTGAATTGAATGGACAAGTACAAAATTATTTTATAAAAGTAGGCTAAATATTACTTTTTTTCTCCTCGAAGGGTTAAATAACCCATTAATTATGAAACATACTATGAACAAGTTCTTATGAAAATATTGTACATTAAGGAAAATACACACTTTCTTACAAACAAAAGTTAATTTAGCTTTTTAATTAAAGTTGGTTAATATGAAAGTTTTGATTAATAATTAGGAATTCTGAGATTGAAATGAAATAGCTTTTAACATCATTTAAAGGTTTTGGGCATCTGAAATAATCTGACAACAAACATTTGATATGTTTTATATAGTCTCTTACTTCCTTTATAATTATTACCCTTCAAAAGGTTTGAACTTTTTAAAGAAATGTTTGTCTCCAACATTCAGAAAGAAAGAAATTTGACTTTTTTGTATAAATTAAGAAACATGTTTAAAGAAATGTGCTTTTTAATAAAATTATTTTATAGTAGATTGAATTAAATTGTTTTCACGAAAATTCTTATTAGACAGTTTTATTTAATAATCAAACTCATTTTAATATACATCATTTATTGACACTTAATTTTAACATTACATGAATGCACTATAAGTGAATAAAGCATTTCATGATATGGTATATAAATCAGACTCTGTGGATGTAACACTATACTATAAGGACAAATCGAGGATCTAACTGCAAATATTCAACGTGCATAATACCTTGTACAATTAGCACATCTCGATTTTTATCTTATTGATAATATCTAATAAATCTCTCGGGAAATCTTATGAATGGCTTTTTCAATTTATTTACAACAAAAAAGTATTAATTTTAAAAATATTTACAAAGAGTATTAAATGTCATCAACCCAAACAAATAAAAGGATACAGTAAAAAAAAATTAAAGAAAATCATCTAAATCAAAGATTAAAAAGCGGAAAAAGGTTAAATTATGCAGAATTTCTAAAACTTTCACTTTATATATATCATTAAGTTTATGACATAAAAACTTAAATTTTTAAACACCTAATGCAATTAATAGTAAAGAAAAATTTAAAAAACATTTGTATCTTAAAAGTTTCTCTGTGAATTTTATTTACTCTAATTTCAACACTATCAAAATTAATTTAATCAAATCAATGCTTTTTTTTATATATATACATTTACAAAAGTAAGATCTGAAAAGGTCTTCCTTTGTTTACAAAGAAATTAATGGCAAAAACTAGTCTTAATACATTACTGATGACAAATTAATTCCCAATGAAATAAGAGTTTCAGTTGAGCTGAAACTTCTACACCACATAAAAGTTTTAAGACCTATAGATGCATTTTAGGTTCTCATTATTCCATATTGGATTGCTTCAGAGCAATCAGCTCATGAAGTAAATAATGAAATTGCCCTTTTCTCTTAATTCATGTAACTGAAATTCTACAGGAAAAATTTATTCTACAGCTTCACAAAAAATATACATAGTAAAAATACTCACAAAAAAGAAATTTCATAAAAATTTTTATCTTAAAATGTGTTGCTTTTGGCAGGAGGGTAGGTTTTATTTTCCTCAAATAAAAAAAAAGTGTATGAATTAATTATGTACAATAATTTTAACTTAGTAAAAATAGGGAAATAATCTTTAAATTCAAAGGACAAGTAATTGGGTTGTCTGTTCTTTAAAATTAATTAAATCTACAAGAAAAACAGCGAGCTATGTGAAATATACCACACATAGGAACAAGAAAGCAACAACAGGAGATTGCATTACGTTATCTACAAAACTTTTCATGGAGAAATTGTATATGGTATGGGCCCAGATTAAATGAAATATCACTAGAATTTTGAAATTTCAGATCTCTTACAAACTGGCAAAGTTATAAAATCCACTTCTATACAGTCAACTTTCTGAATTTACATAAAACAAATTTGAATACTGAAATCATGCAACTTATAGAAAAAAGTTGAATAAAAGAAACAAATACACATATAAAATGGCAATATAACTATTTTTTATAAAATATCTCTATACACTTTTTTTCATGTCCTAAAAATACAATAAACCTTCATATAACAATTGTTCATAACTGTAAAATTACATATTAAATACTAAAGCTTAAACCACCTTAATTTTCCTTACATTAATTTTTATTAATAAATCTTTACATTGCATATACTTATAACTACATCACTACAATCTTTTCCTCTAAAATATACAAAGCATTATCTTCTGTTTTAACGGCAATATTTGATTTTTTTACTGAACATATCAACACTTCATGCACACCTACTTCTACCTGTTACTGTATGTATAGTGTTAAATATACTTCAGTTCATCCAAATTTTAACTTATTTGGAGAAAAGCATTTACATGTTATTTCGTTATCACTGATATGCAATTAAAGTATCTTTTCATATAATAAATTTATACTTTAAAAAAATGGAAGATGAAACGACATCAGGGGAAAAGATTCGGAATTCTTGCTCTAAAATTTAACTTTTGAAAATATATTAATAAAGTTAGACTAAATTAATTAAAATCATCATTAATTTAACAAGTTATCAAAGTTTATCATTAATAAATTGTGCTCAATTCTAATGAAAATCACAATTTGTATTAATTGCAAACAAGATTCTTTTACCAGGGCAATCCTAAATTTCATGAAGCTTCTCAGTTCCCCAAATTATACATGAGCAAAATATTAAATTACTTCAAATGTTCTCTAAAAAATACCAAATTAGTACTCGTACCATTCCAAAATTAGGAACATATGTATTAAACTGCTGACTAATTTCGCCAAGCAAAAAGACATCACAAATTTTTTAAAAAATTAGATCACTATTATTGTTACTGTGATCAGGAACTGGTTCCACTATTGGCTGTATATCGCAGCATTTGGCGGTTTTTTTATTTGAAGAAATTGGTCGATATTATACTTATGCAAGCGCCCCAAATTTGTCCTTTCAACATACGTCACACAAAAATATCAGTGATTTTGGACGATTAACCCCTTAATTTTGTAAAAAGCTCTCTGAAATTACCTTTTTTTACTAAATTTCTCATGAATATAGATTATTGCAAACAATAATCATAGAATTGATCCAAATACATTTCTGGGTCAATATTTGTAACCAACTCAATGCAACAAATTCATTTTGGACTTAAATTTATTAGCAGGATAATATCAATATACATGAGCCTTTTAGACTTTAATACGTATGTCAAAATTAAAATCCAGAGTATTCTTATGCTCAATACATTTTAGATAGATTTCTTTAACACTATGTTAATGTTTCAGCAACATGTGTATAGCCTTTATAAGAAATTTATCATCAAAATTATTGAATTTTACATTTTGATAACCCTTGTGCAAATACCAATAAATGTATATTTGTTATCCATAGCAAAAAAAATTATACATCTGTGTGACAAATTTATACCAGTCGAATTTTGAAAAACAAATGTGCTAAGAAATCCTCACACGTACCACATAATAAACCATTTTGACCATGCACAAGAGAACAGGACTTTTATATTCAATACATGCACACAAATATATATTCTACAATACACACATTTTAATTAAAAATTTTAATGCCTTTATTTTTTACCACATTCAGAATTTAATTCTCAATAAATTATATCTTTGTACTAAAATGGTACTGTGCGAATATACTTTCAAAATGTTGCATAATTTTTTACATATGGTAATTTTCATTTCTAATGTGTGAAACTGGTATTTGATTCATCAAGTATAGACATTAATGAACCTGTAGTAAATTAAGATATTTTTCCATTTCTGTAGTGAATGCTTTTCGAACTTTTTTTTTTCTCATAAGAATGTAAAATTATTTTGTAAAATACATTATATGTTTAACTTTTTATATGTATGTTCTCTATATAATTTAATTTAAAATAAACAAAAATTTACTTTGAAGTAATTACTGTAGACATCTATCCAAAATCCTTTTAGAAGTTTCTTTTGTGAACACAAAAATAGTAAGAATGGAGCTCGATTTTAGGTGGCGACGGTTTCTAAGTGGTTGGTATTGAAAACAAGCCTATTCAAAGTGGTCTGGACATAATAAACAGTGAGGAGATGTTTAAAATCTTTACGCTTCATCATTATTATCCACGTTTATAAAACACTCGCATTTTTACCAGGATATTAAACAAAAGATTTTTTTCCTACAATCATCTTATCTTTTACTGTAATCGAGCAACTATATACAGTTAAGTGGGAAATTTTAGTGGGTATATTGCAAAAGTGCAAGAGCAAAATAGTCTTAGCAATAATAGTTAAAAAAAAATTGTTGGGCTTGTTTGGCGGTAAGTAAACGAAAACATAATCACATGTCCTCTTCATGACAATCGCGCTAAAAATTCTGGTTATTTCCATGGTTACATTGTATAGCCACGTGAATCTATCAACCAATGACCAGATTCTCATGTAAACGGGCTGAAAAAAAATACCGGTAAAAAGCCGGCTTTTCTCCCCAATTCCAAATTGCCGGCATTTTGCCGGCTTGCACGTAAACGGGCCTACACAGGGAATAGAAGGAATCGGAACCCAGAATTCGGCACAAGCATAGCTAGTTACGAAGCTTTCGTCTTAAGCAACTAAGCTACTAATACTTCAAAAACCTAATAAATAACAATGTGCAATCGGTATAAGATAATAAAAAATAAGCTTTTTATATGTAAGGAGTTGTAACTTCATATTCAAATTTATTGTATTCTATCCTGAAGGGTAGAGGAGAATTACATCCTCCAAGTTTTTGTGCACTATTTTTAGAAAGTAAAGTAAAGGTCGCGAATCTAATGGCACAATGCATCCTTCAAATTAATTATTTTTGTTTTATTTATGGATTTACTATAGTTAACATAAACGTTACCTCCTCTTTTCAAAAACTAAGCATTTCAAAGAGAAAAATAAAAATCACATACAATGCAGTACCTTTCGGATTATCATTCATCTCTTTTTTCTTCGAAATACAAAGATAAATCGAGAATCTATTCTTATTTTTGCTTTCATCATAGTAGGAACATTAATAGGAGTCATTAATTTACGAGGGAAAAGTCAAAACTGGATGGAATGAATCTCAGAATACAATTAACCTAGTAAAACATTTCTTGTGTCGCACACAATACTGGGGTAATTAGTTTTTACGCGAGACAAAAAATGAAAATAGGCGCGCGCATTCTAGAGCGAAGTGTCATGGTCACGTCCAAGGCAAGACATTCGTGCCGAGCATAAATGAAGCGAGATCGAAAATAATAAAAAGTATTTGTTTACCCAGCAGCGAAGAGAAAACAGAACGTAAATATGAAAAAATTACATCAGCACACAGAGATCTTTTGCTTACTGTTGGAAGTACAAGGTCACAGATTTCTATTTTAATTTACTTGGGGAATAACTGAAAACAATGTATTTATTATTCTCAAAACGGAATGATTCGATAAAAAAAAAGAATTTAAATTAAACGACAAAAAATTTTCAGAAGAGTTTAAATTATTTTAAATCCTAAACTAATTTTTCGCATCACTGCATACATATTGATATACCAGAGATCCTGTACTTATTTTTATATATCTGAGACGTATAAGTGAGCTTCCTGCTGTCAGGAATTCCAAAGAAATTCAAACAAAGTGAGTAAAAGTACAATGAATATCTACAAAATGTAAAACATTTTAAATTAAAAATCAGCCCAAATATTGTTAGAGAGACGCAAATACTCTCAAGAATTTACTATTGATACCGATTTTCGAGAGCCGATGAAAAATAGAAAAAAGGGTTAAGATTTTTTTTAAAAAATGTCAGTTTTATATTTGAATATTAAAACCCGTCAAGTTGTTGATCCCTTCGTTTAGTTTATTGCGAAAATAATACATTTTATCGCATTGAAAATTAACTTAATATAAAAAGGGCACGAATACAATCTGCAGCAAACACAATTCAACAGCCATGAAAAGTATACACTTTACTCAATTGTAATGGTAAAAAGTAAGTTCAAAAGGTCCAAATACATGATTCCAAAAGAAGAAAAAAAATGGACACAGTTTGACAAAAGACAACAAAGTCTAGTCTTTAAAACGAACTGAAACAAATTTATCAAATGTCAAAGTTTCGAGTAAAATATTGTTCTTTGGACTTCTCGAAGTATATTTTCAGTTTGTAATTTAGGAAAATCACAAAATGAATCCTTTAGCCAACATGCTTCTCAAATTTTTTGACAAAAGGGTCATTTTTTCTGAACAGAACCATCTACCAATTATTAAACAATCACTGAACAACTCTTATTCTTAAGGATAATTCCTCTTTGAAAAGCAATCAATTTCTTCCAAGGGAATTCCCGTGCAATTTTTTAAAACAAAATGCATTACTCCTTTTGACTTTTCCTGAAAACCGGCAAACAAAAGAGGTCTTTGACTCTGAATCGAACTGAATTCGAAAGAAATCGCTCCTCCACGCTTAGACCAATGACAGACACTTCTGGAAACGCCGCCTGACGTATGAAGATGGCCGTTACGTCACGCACAACAGGAAACCGCGTCAACCGGAAGGGTTGGCCGTTCCTTTTCCAAAAAGCAGCGGCAGAAACAGTTAGCAGAAGCACACCGCTGGTGGGAAACGGGTTTGGATAGCACAGCAATAAAACAGTGCAGTAGCATTCGATGAAAGAACATTCTCTCAGTTTTCAAAATTTCAAGAACAAGTGCACGGAGGGAACAAGCTGGTTATCTTTTGAAAATTTTTGCACACACAAGTTGAAAAAAATTTCCTCAAATAATTTTGAAACAAAGCGCGAATGACTGAAATGGTAAATTTCTTCGAACTTTTTGAATATTACCTTTGTTTTTAAGAAAATGAATTTAAATAGCTTTATTTTTGTGAGAAAACCATCTTTAAAAGGCTAGCTATGATTTGTGAGCGTTTATATCCATTACTTAAAACTTTGTATTCAATAATTACCCGAGGTTCACGCAATTTTGAAGCTATAATTGTTATAGTAATATTCAATTAAAGTGAAAGATAAATAAATGGCACAAAAAAAATGTAAATGTCGTGCCTGTAGAATAAAATCATATTTAATTTTTTTTTTTAAATGCTTTGGCTGTTCCTCTCCCGGATGTTTATCTTTAATTTAAAAAAAAGTCTGGGTGAAAATCAAATTAAAAAATATTTATCGAACTGTTGATGGTTTAAATAACTTCAGGCTATAAAAACATTCCACACAACGAGGAGTGACCACGGTAACCTAGTGGTCAAGGTAACGGATTCGTGGCCGGTGTGTTATCGAGCCTAGTACCACTGAAAACCCGCCGGGCAGAAGGGGCCGATGTATGTTAAATATGTCGAGGTTCAAACGTCCTCCCGTTGGTATGGTGTGGGAGTTAGAAGAGGGGGTTGCCAGCTCAGGTGTCGTCCTCGTTACTTTTCCCAATTACGAGGTCCGTTGCCAAAACGCTCTCGTGTGTAGCTGAATAGCGACGTTAATATTCGCTCACTCCGCACCACGAGGAATCATACTAACTGGATTTATTGCAACAACTATTTTTGCAAGATGAATCAAAATTAAGTACATTTGTGATGACTCATGATTATCATTTTCCAGCGCACTGAAAGCCAGTAACGACTCATTCCCTCGAATGTAATTTAAAAAGTTTAAGCAAAATCAGTGGCGTAACGAAAAATATTAGGATCCCCCCCCCCTACATAGTCAGGTTGTGTGCCCAAAGCCGAATCTTACAAAGGGTACTTGGCATCAAGCAGACTTTGGGCACCCGAGAAAAGTCCTACCCCCCCCCCCTTAATGAAGGGGTTCCGGGGGTGTACGTTACACCACAGAGCAAAATGCTTTCCGAGGAAGAAATTTAATATGTTCGGTTTCCACATCTTTGGAGAGACTGATAAGCCCATTTCAATGGAACCAAGGCTTAACTCTGTTGTTGTGCTTCTAAATAACTGACAATGAGCTAACTTTTTAATCAAAAATATGTAGGGATATTTCCTACTACTTATTATAGTAGACTGATTGTTTATTAATGGTACACTTAGAAGTATACGAGAGTGTAGGGTTTAATGGACGAAAAGACGATTCAGGATAAGCTGCACACTGAAACTACAACAGGGTATTGACTATAAATATAATTTCGAACATCCGTCACAAAGAACGCCAGCTAAGTTGCACCCCGCTCTTTTAATTTCCTCATCACACCAACACAGGGACTTAGAGCCTTGGTAGATTTATCAACACCAACAATTTGACAGAAAAAGGGGGGGGGGTGACGCTAGTCAGGAGTTCATGCCCACAACCACTCGGTTACTGTGGCCACAATGCAACAGTGGTTAATTCGGCATTGTGGCATAGTAACTCTGTTGCAATGCCATATATATATTTATTATGTGCCATATATATATGTACAATACTTAATGCAACATTACTTAGCATACGCTTTCTCCAATTAATAAAACAGTACTCGAGGTTGATACGCACGACTCAACCAACTTATTTTAATCTTAAGCATGTAAATTCAAGAATGAAAATAACAAAAACTAATTTTTATTACAGTTTCTTTTAGTACAGACAATCACTCTTACGACTGATTATATAATAAGCCACCATCTATAAGAAGACTAAAACATACATACTTATATAAAAACGTCCAATTTTTTTCTCAAATGTTTCCCAAGAGCTGAAGGTGAATATGAAAGAAATAGTTCAAGGAAAATTAAGTCCTTGAATTAAAATAAAAAGTTAAGTTAGACTGCAATTATAGAAAGAGAAAAAAATATAAATAAACAGCGCTTTATATTAAGACAGCATCATTAGAGGGATTTTACGAAATATCCAAGTAAAATGTCTGACAAGCGTTGATTGATGTTTGCAAGAATGACAACCTTGGAAAATCCGCAGAACCGCTTCTTGCTGGCGAGTTTTCACACCTTTTCTAGGAACTTGAAAATGAAGAAACACAACTGACATATTCATCCCCGTATAATTTTTTAGGCAAAATAGTGGGAAGTTTCTCAACTGTAGGTAGTAGTTTCAATCGATGCCCTTTTTGTATAGTCAATGAGGTCTTCATACAATATCAATTTCTAAGGAAATGGAAAGCGAGTAATATATATAGGAAGAGATATATATATAGGGGAGTATTAGGAAAATATTTTTGAATTTCTTAGAGACATTCTCCCCCCTATATACAATTTCTGATCATAAGGAGATTGCTCCAGAAACAATTGTTAAATAAAAGAATATGATTGTGCAAAAATAGAGGAAGCAGGCGCCTTGTCGAGACAATATTGAGAATTCAGCAAAGGAGGACTCTAGATTTACAATTAATATTTTTCAAGAGAGCTTCATTTAAAGATCATGAGAGTGTTTCCAGTTGGTTTCCCCGTCTTTCATTTCACCTTCATCCCTTTCTTGGGAAGAAACGATTACGATTCTCTCTCTCGTGTATCGATCGGCAGTGCACAGGTAGAGGGGGATTTTCTCTACAATCAATATTGAGGTTAATGGGTCACCCACAGCGTCTGAGAGCGAGGACGGGGATGCCCCTCGCTCTCTCTTCAGAAGAAAGAAAGAAGGGTTAAACTTTTCTTTTGTGTATAAAGTCTGTAACTGCAAAGTATAATATGTCTAAACAAAAAGGGGGGGGGGCACCCGCACTCCTTTCAAATCTTTAACTTTCAGAACATCTGAGGTCTTAAATGTTTACCACATTTTATTATTTAGCGTCTTGCATGTATAAACTGAAAAGTATCTTTCAAACAAAACCAACGTTAATCAAGTAAAAATCTCTTAATCACATTGTATTTAAGAGAAAATGTAAATTGAAAAAAAAAAGCACAATTAAACAAAAACAAAAAAAGAGGAACAACTAAGAATATTTTACAACAAATTTAGCGAATTAAAATTAATTTTCGGATGTTAAAATTTTTTTTAAAAACTTATTCCATAAGGGGAAAATGTGTAAGAGTAAATCTAAAAAAGGAATGATTTACGACAAAAGACGAGCATGACATCCTCCAGTTTCTGGAGACACAGGAACATTTCAAGGCCGTCCAGAGAATGAGATGGTAATGTATGTGCTCTATGAGTGACTGAAAACAATGTTCTAAGCGAATCAAGAACAAAGGGTCTGAATAATTGAAGTGAAAATACGTTACACCAAGAGTCACTCTCCGAACAAATTAAGTAATCGATTGATAAGTTGATACGATAGAAAATAGATCGCGATGACATCGAACAGAACTTCTTATGAGATCGTTAATTTGGTTCTTTTTCGCTCGAATTTAACATCAAATCCGTGTAAGTCATCAGAAGACATTACAGTAAATAAATGCATTTTTATATTTAAAAAACAAATTGTGTGAGAGTTTCTTTATAATTTTACACGAAGCTAAACAGATATCCATAACGCAATTTAGTTTCTTCAAACAATTTAGTTTTTAGTTTCTTTTTTCAAATAATTATTCTAATTGGCTGTCAAAAGCCCGTATTTAAGCACTTTTTTTTCCATGAATTAAATCTATATCTACTTGATTTTAATTTCAAATAAAAATTTACGAATATGAAATCTTTTTAATTACAATGCGTTAATCTAGACTTAAACATGTTACCGAAAATGAAGCCTACAAGTCTTAACATTTGAATGCTTAAGAATATATGCGTTGTGTGTAACGGACATTCAAAATTTACAGTAGGTGCTTTGGTAAAGAGTTTAAAATGGGAACAATAGAAGAACGCTGAAATATGTGTATTTTAACCAGAAGAACAGTTTTTTGTTTTTTTTAAATATTTTACACAGTTACAGTAATTATAAAGCATCACTAATTGCTATTAAGTACCAAAATAATTAGCATTTGTTTTTTTCTGGATTGAAAAAACTTAATACGGGAGGACGCTCATTTCTTCATTATAGATTCATGCTGCTTTATTTCCCGTGTGCTCTACTGAGTGCAATGCTAATTTTAATACAACTAATAAAAATTAATTCTCCAGATGGTAGGTTCCAAAAGTGTTTCCTACGGACTCCAGGGAGTCCTTGACACTCCTGAAAAGTCCATGGCAAATAAAAATGAATTTGGGTTCGCATGAACGGTGGTAGGGGGTCTGCGAGCGGTTTAATATAAAATTAAATACTGTCGAACCTCCATATAGCGAACCACAATTTTACTAATTTCTCTATTTTGCGAACTTTTTCCCGGAACCAAGAACACACATTTAACGATTTTCTTTCTAAATTAATCTCCAAATAGAGCGAAGTGCATTTTCTATATACGAACTTTTTCTCTAATAATTCGATTTTGTTCTCAATTTTAAAAAATTTCCAGAATATTTTTTAAATTATTCTCTCTTTTAGCACATTTTATGGTGATCAACGACCTTGATCTGGTATTAGCAGGTGCCTAATTCATCTAGAACAACGAAATGGCCATAATTTTTCAAACAAGAAACTCGAATAAAACTAACAGATTTTGTCAGTAATTTAAATTTAAGGACGCATGTGGTAGAGTATGCTTAAAATTACTGGTCATATAATAATGCACGCTTAAAATTACAAGTAGGCCTAAAATTAGAAAATTTCGTTGAAAATTCATTAGTTTTAATATTAAGTTTGTAACGCACGGTATAGTTCCAAGACCGAAATGTAGGTGCCGCCATTACAGTATAGTCTTGGACCGGAAGTGTGACTGTACGAAACACTGTAGTATCGTCAGAGAGAGTTTGGATCGGAACAAGCATGTGTTCTCCGTTTCGTTGTCCAATCCTGGACTTTGTAAACTTTACTTATTTTTACTTATTTTCTTTAAATGTTTGTCTTGTAATTGTCTAAGTGTATGTTCTTTGTAACTGTGCTATCTTATGCCATTAAATATATTAATTTACCCCAAGATTCTATTAATTACTTTTGGTTACCCCAAGTAATGACGTAAGCGGCAGTGACAATTGGCGCCCAAACGTCGGCCCGACCCCAGCTCTCACTCGCTTCCCCCCCCCCACAGCCTTAGGGGTGGAAGTGTTTGTCATCCCGACAATAAGAGGATTCGCACCCTGCGAATGAATATTTTCATCCAGAAAACCTGTTAACAGATAAGTGTTGTTTATTCTAAATAACCATGCTCTGTTATTGTGTGTGTGTATAAGATTATTATTATTATTCGTAGTATATATTGTGTGTTACAGGAAAACAACATAATTGAATTTAAAGTTGATATTCATTTGTCAGTTTTCCTAATCTTTTGAAAACGAAATTTTCATTCTATCGGTTGATCTGATTAAAGCTAATTGACAGTTAATTATTTATGAGTGCATATTTTCTTCCTAATTAAGAATTTTATGCTAATAACACGTATATGGTTTTTGTGTTATCAAAAAATTATTGCAATTCTTATAATAATTTCTTTTGTTTTGTTCTTTTTATGCCTAACATGACAATAATTCTTTTGAAAGTATATGATTGATTACGAAGTATTACTATATAACATTTAAAACCTTGTATGTTATTGATAAAGTATTTACATTTCTGTTTTTATTTAAAATTTTTGGAAAATATTTTCAAGTACTTCTACTAAGTGTAAACAAGTTTGTACTATTGATAACTTCAGTGAATGAATTAAATTATGAATGGTATTTCTATTTAAACGTATTTGAATTGTTTTTTATTAATCCATTTCATGTTAACTGCTGAAACTCCTTTTGATTAATAATGAATATTATATAATTATTATTATTTTGGTTTTGATGTACTAAATTAGAAGATAGCTGATATTGAAGAATTTCTTTTATTTTAATATCATTAATATAGAATTGTAAATTAATTATCACATTTTGAAATTAGAGAATTTTATTGTCATTCAGCTAGTGTACATTATAGTATAGAGTATATGATTCTTTTTTTTTATTTGAGATTTATGTTATTTAAAAAGTGTTTTCTAATCATTTTTATGATTTTTTTTTTTTTTTTTTTGCTAAAACTTTGAAAAAGTTTTTTACTTTGATAATGTATTAAAACTGATAAAAACGAAAATATTTTTATTTTTCCTTTTTGTGATTCATGAAATTTTTGAATTGTATATTGTAAGAAAGTAAGATATTATTTTTTTTGTGGCATAATACTGTACTATTATTCTGTTAGTAATATTTTGTCAAATTTAATTTTGGTCTGTTTATATATAAAATTTAAAAATCAAAGTTTAAATTTGTAATTAATTCAATGCAAAAAAATTTGAATCATGTTTCCAACCAGGGGGAGGGCCCCCATCCAATAGCAACGGACTTCCATAGAAAAAGTATAGACCACCCTGGTCATAAAAGAAGTGCCGCCCCGGCAATCAAAGAGACTCATGTTATAGAAAAGTGTATAGACCACCCTGGTCTCAGAAGAAGTGCCACCCGGCAATAAAAAAATCCTGTTATAGGAAAAGTTTATAGACCACCCTGGTCTCGGAAGAAGTGCCACCCTGGCAATTAAAGATTCCTGTCGTAGGAAAAGTGTATGGACCACCCTGGTCTTAGAAGAATCTCCTCTGAGGAAAAGAGGACGCCCCCCCCAAAAGAGTACCTCCTGTTTCCGAGCCGAGACGTCAACGGAACCAGAGGGGGAGTCTGTAACGCACGGTATAGTTCCAAGACCGAAATGTAGGTGCCACCATTACAGTATTGTCTTGGACCGGAAGTGTGACTGTACGAAACACTGTAGTATCGTCAGAGAGAGTTTGGATCGGAACAAGCATGTGTTCCCCGTTTCGTTGTCCAATCCTGGACTTTGTAAACTTTACTTATTTTTACTTATTTTCTTTAAATGTTTGTCTTGTAATTGTCTAAGTGTCTGTTCTTTGTAACTGTGCTATCTTATGCCATTAAATATATTAATTTACCCCGAGATTCTATTAATTACTTTTGGTTACCCCAAGTAATGACGTAAGCGGCAGTTACAAGTTATTTTTTAAAGTTGAAAACACAGTGTATTCCTGAACAATGTTTTCTTTTCTTTGTTTTCCTTGTAGATTTCTTTTTGATGTGGGTAAGATATATAAAATGAATAGATATTAATTTTTAAAAAAAAATGTGAATAATTACTTTATATTATTTTATAAAAGTTGTTGGGTTGAAGCGAGCGAACTATTTTTTCTGGTGTAAGAATATCTGTGTGATACGCCCAAGCGTTCTTTTTCCCGCTTGATCCACAACGCACTTCTTCTACGGGGACCACACGATCTACACGCTGTGTGCTATGAACTTTATTTATGCTGTGTGCAGTATTCTTAATCGTTTTATTTAATTGTCCGTAATAAAGTGTGCTGTCCAGAAGAAGTCTGAAGAATTATTTTACAAAAAGAACAACAAATTGGTAGCAGAGCGGTAGTTGGTGAACTGTGAATAGTCTTAGTGAACTGTGTGAACTTTTTGCCAAAAATGGATAAGATAACTGTCCTTAATTTAAATGGGACGAACTATTTTATATGGGCTCTTAAGATGAAGGCTGCTTTGAGCCTGAAGAGATTGGATACTATGGTTACCAACGAAAAACCCGAAGACCTTAGCCGTAAGGAGGATTCCGATTGGGAACAAAGAAATGCTGACGCCGTCTCGTATATAAAGCTATCCCTTGCCGACGAACAGGCGCTACAGTTTGCGGAAGAGGACAACGCCAAAGTGCTGTGGGAAAAAATTAGAGGGACTTTCATCGGACTTACGGAGGACCGCAAAATCGACGCGGGCAATGAACTCAAAAACCTGATCATGAACAAAGGAGAAAACGCGGTGGATTACATTGCAAGAGCGAGGGGCATCTCGACTAAGTGTCACTCCCTCGGCTTAGAAGTCTCACAGAGGGAATTGGTGTATTATACAGTTCGAGGACTGACAGAAAAATTCACACGCCTCAGGGAAATTTTGAAGACCCAACGAGATAAATCTTTAGATGAAATCCTCCAAATTCTAAGGGAAGAAGAAGCTTCCGTCAACTTATCATCTAAAAATCGCATGGAAGGAATAAATGCTGGAGCATTTTATTCTAGAAAGAAAAATGAAAGACAAACGAGGCTTTGCTATATATGCCAAAAGCAAAATCACATTGCAAAGGATTGTTTTTACAAAAATAAAAACACGCCAAACAGAACGACCCAAAGAAATAATCCATCAAGAAATCCAGGTACTTCTTCAAATTCAGTTTTCACAGCTTCAAACCGCGAAGAAAAATTCTGTGATAACACTTGGATCCTGGACAGTGGAGCATCTTGTCATATGGCCAAAGACCCTGCATGGTTTCAGCAAATAAGTCCTGAAATTATGGACATATATTTAGCAGATAAAGAGTCCAAAATTGTAAGTCAAGGAACCGGAAAAGTTTTAGCTAAAACTGTGAGTACAAAGCATTGTAATTCTATTAATTTAACAATTACTAATGTCAGTTATGTTCCTCAATTAAGGTATAATTTACTGTCTGTAACATGTTTAATGGATAAAGGTTGTAAGATTAAATCAGATAATAATTGTGTATTGATATATGATAAAAATATTAAGTTAATAACAAAAGCATTTAAAAATAATGGTAGATTAGAAATAAAATTAGAACCTGTGTATAATTCTGAGTGTTATTTTTCTGACCAATCTACTAATAATTATGAAATTTGGCATAACAGGTTATGTCATTTAAATTGTAAATATATGCTTAAAATGAAAGATTATATTGATATTGATAATGTAAATAATTCCAGATGTGAAACTTGTGATATAAGTAAGGTAACCAGAAAAACTCATCGTAGTATTGAAATAAATCAGAGTTCACAAATTCTTGAGTTGCTCCATGCCGACCTGTGTGGTCCAATTGGTGGTGCTAAATATTTTATGGTAATAGTAGACGATTTTTCTGGCATGTACTTTACTTATTTCTTAAAAAATAAAAATGAAGTGTTTGATATATTTTCTCAATTTAAAGCTAAATATGAAAATTTAACTGATAAAAGGATTAAAAAGATGAGAACTGATAATGGGTTAGAATTTGTAAATGAGCAAATCGATACTTTCCTTGCTAATTCAGGAATATTTCATGAAAAAACTATTCCATACAACAGTGAAAGTAATGGTAAAGCAGAAAGAGCGAACAGTGTTCTTTTAGAAAAAGCTAGATCTTTACTATATGAAAGTAAGCTTCCTTTAAAATTTTGGGCCGAAGCTATTAATTGTAGTACTCGGGTATCTAATATAACACCACGAAAAGGAAAAATTCCATTAGAAATTTGGACAGGTAATAAACCGAAATTAAATTATCTCAAAAAATTTGGCTGTGTGGCCTATTTTCACGTTCCGAAAGTATTGAGAAATAAATTTGAAGTTCCAGGAAGACGGGGAATTATGCTAGGATATGCTAGAGAAAGGAGCGGAAATCGAATTTATGATATTAAAAATCAAAAAGTAATTGAAGAGAGATCAGTTAAATTCAATGAATCTTTAAAGGGTAGTAGTTATTTAGGTGAAACTGAAAATGAAACATGGGATATTGACTCGTTTTTTGAAATCTCTCCCGAAATTAATCAAAATTCAGAAAATAGAGTATTGTCTAATTTTGATATAAATAATGAGCCTGTAGCAATTGAGAATGATAACTCAATTCCCCTTCAGACTACATCATCGCATCAGACAGGCAGAATCCAACTGACAGTACTAGAGTTGAATGATATACAAAATCAAATCCCTGTTAGAAGATCGGAAGGACTAAAATCTAAGCAGATGTCAGTTCATTTAACGGATAATGTACCGAACTCTTATTTTGAGGCAAAAAATAGTGCTAATTGGGAAAATTGGAAATTAGCAATGGAGAATGAATTAGATTCGTTAGATAAACATAAAGTATGGGAAGTAGTACAAAAACCTGCAAAATCAAAATTGATAAAAACTAAGTGGGTGTATAGTTTAAAACAAGATGATGCTGGGAAAATTTTTAAATACAAAGCAAGGCTTGCAGCAGCTGGTTTTAATCAAATTAAAAAATATAGATTATTCAGAGTCGTATTCACCAGTTGTAAATATTGAATCTTTTCGATTGTTAATTGCACTTGCAGCTAAATTAAAATTAAATGTTAATTTCTTTGATGTAAAAACTGCTTACTTATATAGTGATTTAGAAGAGACTGTGTATGGTGTTACCTCCACCTGGTTATGAGAAATTAATTGGAGATGACAAAGTTTCTAAATTGAAAAAGAGTATTTATGGTTTGCCACAGTCAGGTAGAAACTGGTACATGAAATTAAAGTGTGAATTAGAAAAATTTGGTTTAAAACAATTAGCTTCTGATAATTGTGTATTTATTAAAACTGATAATCAAAGTGTTCTTATATTATGTATGTATGTTGATGATTTAGCTATTTTTTGTAACAATGATAAAATGTATGAAGATATTGTTAATAAGAGTAAAAATGTATTTGAAGTGGTTGAAAACAAAACTGATAAGTTTTTAGGTATGGAAATTGAAAAACATGAAAATGGTATTTATTTATCTCAGTGATGAATATATTCATTATTGATTAAATATAATTTAGAAAATTGTAAAAGTGTTAAGACTCCAATTGTGAAAGGGGAAGATACAAGTTTTTCTTCTACAAATGAATTTATTGACATTAGTATGTATCAGGAATTAATTGGTGAACTTTTGCATTTAGCTAATAGAACTCGCCCTGATATTTCATTTATAACATCTAGTCAGATGCAAGTTGGGGAAATGCAGAAAATGAAAATCATTTTCAGGTGGTGTAATCTTACTTGGTAATTCTCTAATTTTATGGAAATGTCGTAAACAGAAAAGTGTTAGTCTATCACATGTGAAGCAGAGTTATTTTCTATTCTGAAATTTGTAAAGATATAATTTGGACTGTAAATTGTTAACTGAATAAAATGTAAACAATTTATAAATAATGCTGTAACTTTAAATTTAGATAGTCAAGCAGCAATTCAGTGGATTAAGGGTACCCGTTCTTCAAATAAATCAAGGCATATGAATTTACGTTTTCATTTTGTGAAAGATTTAATTGAAGATACTGCAATAAAATTGGAATACATTCGAACAGAATGTTTAATTGCAGATTTTCTTACTAAAGCCACGAATGTACAGAAGTTACAATATTCAATGGAAAAAATGTCATTACTCTCATGATTTTTATGTCACTGTATTTGTTATATTTTATGTGTATTATGTATGATATTGTAATTGTTTGAAAAAAAAATGTATCACTCGCAGGAGGGTTGAAGCGAGCGAACTATTTTCTCTGGTGTAAGAATATCTGTGTGGTACGCCCACGCGTTCTTTTTCCCGCTTGATCCAACGCACTTCTACGGGGACCACACGATCTACACGCTGTGTGCTATGAACTTTATTTATGCTGTGTGCAGTATTCTTATTCGTTTTATTTAATTGTCCGTAATAAAGTGTGCTGTCCAGAAGAGGTCTGAAGAATTATTTTACAAAAAGAACAAAAGTTTTCATGAATTTAAAATTTGTTTAGTGTGGTTTTCTAAGTATATTAAAAGATGAACTTCTATTTAACGAATTCTCCGTAAAATGAACTTTTTACGGAATTAAGCGACTTTCTTAAATTGAGGTTCGACTGTATTTGTAATCCATTTCCATTATTATATGAAAGTTAACATACATTAACCGTAATTTTTACAAACTAAAAATTTCAGCGTAACAATAAAATGAAAGAGTAAAATATTATAAGTAGATACATAAAATATACGTAAAGACGGTGGAAATCAATGCGGGTGCGAGAGCCTATTTAAATAGGAACGGAATATCGTCGCTACATGCAACAACTTGTCTAAAATATGGCAATATTGCTTCCATTCAACTATTTAGTTTATTTTGTGCGTGATCCTAAAATGTGAAATGAATGCAACACAAGTTCCTTGGTTTTAAACAGAAAGCAGTATTATTAATATTGCGAATTGTTAAAGCACGTTACAGAAGTATTAAGTACAGTAGAAATCTTTTGTATATAAATTTATTAACCCCAATTATATTTATTAAAGTTAGTTTTAAAAAAAATTCATTACATAATATTTGTGAACTTCATTTTCATTTATCATTGTAAATTTTCTACTATGGGTTGAAATAGTTATTTCATTTGGAGATTTGGGGAACTTTTGGCATAAAAAGGAGTTCACGGACTTGGTAAGTTTAGGAAACACTTGTGACGGATCTACACGGTCTTTGACTAACCTCCTCTATTTTCCTTAAGACAATTTATTTTTTTCAACCAATCTTCACCGAGAGCCAGGCGTGATTTATGTAAATAAGATATATTGTATAGGTTCGGTTTTCGCGAGTAAAGTGATAGAAAGTGATAGGAAGAGAGAAGTTAAGTGAATTAAAGATCGAGACGTCAGCACGAAGTTGTTGACAATCGTAGATAGCCTATTACGTGTGGACTTGAAATAAATATTTTGCATTAGAACCAGCCTAAAAATTAGGCTTCTTCTACAGTTATGTGGTAAACCTAGAGTGAATATGAGAAGAAAAAAAGAGAGTCCAGTTCGGGGGACTGGTATCGCGTCAGCTAAAAATAGCTTCAACAGTCAGGGAGTGGGGGGTACGCGAGGAGAAGCGGATTGAATATAGTGAAAATCCTTATTACAGAGAGCGTGGATTCTTCATCCCTTCTTCCAGCCATTCAAAAGGCCGAAGTCATCACGAAGGAACAGCCGATGTAAAATATAAGGTCAGTGATTTTATTTGAGATATTGAGATTATTCGTACGTGGCGAAGCTGTAATTGTGCGCGTTTTAGCTTTCCTAGATTCGGTCGATATTCTGAATATTCCGCTAGTAGTGATTCCCGCTTAGTTTCTCCACTCTCTTTTGTTTTTCTTAAATTGATTAGTGTGTCTAAACGTATTTGCTGATAAGAATCAACAAATCTATTTGAATTGCAATTATGTCTTTTGATCATTTAAGTCCGCCTACACATCTTGCAATATTTTCAGATATACAGGGAGGTAGTAGTGTAAGGGGTGGCTTTAATTCACAACACACTATTGTAGAGCATTAAGAGAAATTACTACGGGAAAAACGAAAGAAACAAATCCTTTGTTGCACCCAAAGCTCTTTGAACGTAAATAAAGATTTCAGTCGTTGAAGAGGATGGTGAAAATGTGAACCCGACGCATCTCTAACAGAAAATCGCACGTCGCCAGAAAGTGTAATTTATTGTAATTAGGGAAGTGATTCTGGGTCAGTAGCTACGACGAGGGAAAGCGTTCCTGAGCTCGACAAAAACGCGGCACGTAATTTGGAAATCTTCACGGTGTTTATTTCCCCGATCGTAAAACAAGTTTCTGGATTTGGAAGATACATGATTGTCGCTCATAATTGCATAACATCAGGATCCCAGTGAACCACTTTCGAAATGTACTCGACCGTTACACAGACTTCTACTACGGGTATCCTTAATCTCATCCCCCCTCAAAGTATCCATAAATTTTAAAAAAAGAGTTAAAATGTAATTCCGCGTCAGAAATTCAAAAATTACTAATTGTTGCACGAATTTTGTATATATCAGGAACCGATCAAGTGGCGGGAGGAGGCCCAAGCTAGCAGTTTTAGCCGAAATTTCCTTTGAATCAGTCAAAAATCCCAAATCAGTACAGCTACCAATAAACTAAGTTTTTTATTCCAGTTTTGAGTTTTAAATGTTTTGAAATAAATGGAACGAATGCAAACAATTTTTTTTATTCAATGCTACATTTATCGAATTCTTTTACAAAACTAATATATACGCATTCCAATTTTTCAAGTAAAAATTGAATTAAAAGTAAAGGTAAACAAGTTTTACTAAAAAAAGAATAAGGCAATTCTTACTTAAGTAAAACAAAGAAAAAAAATTTTAGTTACTTTTTATTAAATAATTACAATTAATATAAATAGGTAAATACGTATGGCAGAATCACAATATTAAGTGGCAAAATATAAAGCGAGTTTCCTTTTGTTTCTATATATATGGTGTTAGATTATAATTTTTGTTTGTTACTATTAATTCATTAATTAAATTTAATTATTCCAATAAAATAGTATGGTGAAAATAAATCACATTCTCAGAAATAAGGCCATCCCAGCTGGGATTCGAACCTACGACCTTTAGATCAGACGTCCAACGAGCTATCCATTGCGCTACAAGGACACAATGAGTGATTTTCCGTTTTTTTTTATTATGGTGTTGGTTTATTATTTTTGTTTGTTACTATTTATTCATTAATTAAAAAATTAATTAATATTTGAAAAACTGTATCAACATTACAAGTGTTATCTACTTTCAAGTGTAAAAAATGTATCTGAAATTGAGTGAATGAATAAAAAGTATTTTATACACGATTGAAAATTTGAACAAAATATATATTGGAAGAGTGCGAACTAATAGTTAGAATATTAGTTTGCTTGGTAACTAATCATTGAGGTTTTCGCTTCACACTGACCACCAGAAAGGAACATCTTTCCATGCCTAAGGTCGAGTAAACTGAGACATGCACAGTTGACCTTGGCCCTCTATGGGCTGTTGCGCCACTGAGTTTAAATCTCATTTAAAGTTGCAACTATTAGTTTCACAGTTATTTGAATCCAAATTGAAACAAGATTACTTAGTCTTTTTCGATAACTTATGTATTTGCAAAATATGGATTTTTAAGACTTAAAATGAATATATAAAAACGGCAAAAAATGAAAATGACAAGCCAAAATACCGAGAACTGCAGAAATAAGGACTTAGTTATAGCTATTGCTAAGTAAACAATTTTTCAATTAAATTCATAATAAAATTTTTAATTTATTAAAAAATTTAAAAATTGCATCCTTAAACGACTTGACGACTATTGCGCTTTTAAGTTTTACAATCGCATTTAATGTTTAGGAAATTCATAACGTACTTATGTTAATGAATTTCAAAGGATGTTTTCCGCGGCTTCGGAAGGGTGGAACGTTCCACTCTTATAGTTGTTCATTTTGTGAAAGAAAGCCGATTCACAAAATCTTTAAAGATTTATTTTACAGGGAATTTAATATCAAAATTTTCTATAAATATATAAATTTTCAATATTAAAATTCACATTGTAGAGTGACACGTTAGAATATTTAACAAGAAAGCTTTATTTTATGATTTAATTATTATATCAATGTACTAAATGTATGGGAGCTTTTCATGACAAACATTTTTAAAAACATTTATCATCACATCAAAACGCACGAGAGAGAACTAACACAATATACATTATTCCGTAATTTTTTAATTAATTTAGAACATGAAAGTATCGCCAAATTAAAAAGCTCGGTTACTAGGTTACAAAACGAAAAAAAGCGAAGTTTACTAGGTTTTTGAGCGAAAGCGCTGTGTCCATTTAAAAGAGAGAGAGAGAGTAGAGTATTTTTAAAAAGAAAAACCCTCAAGTGTTTTCGTTCAAAAAAAATTAAAAATAAACAACACTGTCAGTAAGAAAAAATATAAAAGTGTAGAACTATAATACTACCCAAACTTTTGATGTGATTCTAGTGAGATATGTCAAGAAAAATATGATCTACACTGCTAAGCCAAAACATTATGAACACCACATTTTTCAGTGAACGCGTCTGGATGACGTGGAGAACACCCGATTACGAGAAAATGGTACTTGACTGGTGTTGGAGAAAGTAAGCTATCATTCTTGCACATACTTTTGCGAGAGATAGGAAACATTATGTTAATTTGAAAGAGAGCAGATTGTAATGGCTGAAAAACTCGAAACGATTATCTTCAAAAGCGCACGACTGGTAGACTTTTCGTGATCTAACGCTTTTAGTATTTATGCTACGTGGATAAAAGGCGGTAAAACCAGCAGTAGACTCCCAACTGGTGAACTTCCATGCGTCATCAAAGAAAAAAACGTCGAACACTGTCCCACTTGGTAGAGAAAAATGTAACCCTTACAGTTGCTCAGTTGACAGCCCAACACAATGCAGGTCCAAGTGCAAGTAGTTTGGAACATACAGTTCAGCGGACACTATTGCACATATGGAACTGCAAAACAAACATCTCACTCGTATGCCTCTGTTGACCAAGTGTTTTCACTTTCCAACTACACCTACAGTGGGCCCCGAGAACATCGATATTGTATCATGGATAAGTGGAGGAAAGTAACCTGGTTGGATAAAATCAAGATTTCTCATTCATCACATCGATAGTTCTATCAGGGTGCGTCGTCATCCAAGCAAACAGTTGCTCCCCACATCTACAGTAGGTTGCAAACAGGCTGGTAAGGGCGGTATTATACTTCGAGGGATGTTCTCATGAGCGGCTCTGGGACACAGTTGTAGTAGAACAAATCAGGAAGGCTGCAGACTGATCTGAGCATAATTGTGGATCATTTGAAACCTTAGATGGCGTTTGTTTTCTCAATTGGAAAGGTAATCTTCCAGCAGGACAACATTCCAAGGTTCGCATTGTGTAAGAATAGTTCGAAAAACATAATTAATTCCAATTAATATTCTATCAATCTAATTGGGTAGATCTTAACCCAATAGAGCACACTTGGGTTTTCATAGGGCACCTCAGAGATCAAACACCTCCATACCGGAATATTTCGTCTTTGCGTGACCACGACTTAGGCATTTGGTACAAACTGTACCAATCAACTACCAAGAACTCGTGACATCCATATCAGGGAGAGTTGCAGCTGCTTTGCAGGCGAAAAAGTGTAGCAACGCGTTATTGTGTAAGTGCCCTCAACGTTTTGGCTCTTCGGTGTATGTTTAAACACAAATGCACCGGTCATTTTCAAGGTCTAAATCCAAAAGGAAAAAAACGAGTGCTATTTATTATTGCACTATTTTTTCTCAGAACACTCATTCCTACTCGCACGATGAGAAGAGGTTCGATGAAGCGTAGAGAAAGTGTAACAATGTATCTTTAAAGTCTTCCAAGTGCTGGCGAAGGTGTGACACGCGGACAGAAGACGGATTATAATGCCAAAGATTTATATTCTCTTCCAAAGAATATTATAAGGGAAGGCCGCTCGATCCAATCTATTTTTATTTATTACTAAATTTTTTTTCTGAGAAGCAGAGAAAAAAGGAAGACTAATATGCGAAAGCCACCTAGCTTTGGGGAACTATTCAATAATTTATCTTAATCACCGGTCGCGATTTCATTCATTGAAGAAGAAAAAATGTATTGATCATCGTCCAAAAAACTTATGTGCAAATTAATGACAGCATCAGAAATTATTATGTAATTTCTTTTGTAAATATGCAACACAGGGAACTGATTACACACACGCGCATTTTGTTACGCAATTCGACTCTTGTTACAGCCATTATATATAGGCTTATTTAATATTTTGAATTCTAAAATAATTGGGGGGGGGGGGATTCATTACTCTAACATTTATAAATAAAATTTCCAAAGAAATATTTAAACTGTTACAGATTAAGTTATTTTTTTCCATCTTCTTAAAAACAAAAATACCAGGGCCTTTTTACATGAAGCAATGTCTGTCATTGGAATCTTTCGTTTGAGAACTTTATAGTTAAAACGCTCCATAAACAGTTTGAAAAAATACGAGTTTACTACTTCTTTCCGCGAACTGGATACGGATTTTTATTGCACTATCATTGTGAATGTATTTTCATCCACGTGTTTATTTTTCTAACTATAAAGTGATACATAATAACTTAAAAGGAACTACATTAAATCACGTATGAAAAATAAAAAGAAACAAAAGAAAACTCTTTTACAAAGCCAACTGTTTTGCAAACACACATTTTAGAAATATTTCATTCAGATTTCATTGATGCAGTTTTTCGGAAAATTGTATTCGCTTTCATTTTGCAAATTTATTTGTAAAAGCAAACGACTGAAAAATGTTCTAATGTTTCGTAGAGAGAAATTAAAAAAATTAAACAAATGAAATATAGATTCAACTTGAATAGGGTGAAAATTGAATACAAAATGATTGTAAATAAAATGAATGATAATAAGATTTCTACATGTTCAAAATTGCCGCTTTGGTGGTAATTTGTTTCAGTTCACTGGTCAGTAATAAATATGTGGTTAGTCTTAGATGTTCAGATGAGAGATATGAACTATTTTTTGAACAATGTTTATCCGATCTTCATCTTAGAATTTACCCTAAAAAACACAGTGTACAATAGGGATCAGCAACCTCTTAGCTGTGGCGTGCCAAACCAATCTACCAGTAGGATTCAGCGTGCCACACAGTAGAACGTTTTAGAAACAATTCGATTCCTGCGATAATGCATGCAGAGTTAGAGAATAGAAGTGAATAATATCTAGATATTTACAATTTTATTATACATTAATTTTGCATTATTTAAGGATATTTATTTATCCACATAAAAATACACAGCATAAAATATTACTATTTCTTTAACGAAGATGAAAAAAATTTAATTTGTATATATATTACGTGTTTTTAAACATACTTATTAAAATAAGAAACAGACAACATAAAATATAAGTATTTAACTATAATGAAGGGAAATAAAAAGAAAAACTTTAATGCGAACCTAGTGGTTGCACCGCTCTACTTTTATATCGCAAAATCAGGGACTTTCAATTTGACACGATACAGACCATTCAGTTGAACATTTCTTTGCGGACTCGAAATGTTTTTGAAATGAGGAAAAATGTTTACTAACATTTTTTGAACCAAAAGCAAAAAGCAGAGTACTTGCAATTTTCTTTCTTCAAACAATTATATCGCTCCAACAATGACATTCAATAATTTACAAGTAGCAGTAAATTTATATCTTGTGTCTTTCAGATTTTTTCGTAATTCTGTACATGTCTATAATTCTGACGATGCTTGTTAAATAAGGTTCAATACAAATTCACCACTCAAAAATTGACACATTTGTAGAGTAGTGCAGAGTGCCACAGAGAACTGTAACTATGGGTTGCCGACCCCTGGTGTGCAAAATAGAAAGGTTTTTTGAGTGCATGTCGTAAGTTGTACTTGATTTCACACTACAGTTAATTTAAAAGCTATTGATTGTCAATCTTGTGGTGCGGAATTACGATCAAAGGATTAGACGGTACTTTGAAAGAGTATATTGCCCTCACCAAGTCACAAGTGTAACACTTGAGGGCTAAGAAATTTAACACGCAGCAGCCCTTGTTAAGTTCCCTGCCAAAGTAGCAGTAAAAGTAGCAGTTTAACTTTAATGTCAAAATAATTCAAATCCAACCCGTGACATTCTGTACCTAGAAACTGAGCCTTTTAGTGTATGAAGAATAATTTTTACAAATACGAGAAGAAATAAATAAATTATATTTTTTAAGAAAAACTAAAGAACACGCTTTTGTACTAATTCGAAGTAAGAAAAAAATTCTTAATATAAGAATAAAATGATAAACGAGAAAATTAATGTTATTGGGGTAAAAGCGTGGGGTGCTTTGTACTGCATTTTTACACTAACTAAGAATTTCGGAATAGAAGTTAGAAACTTTAGCAATTTATATATTTATAGAACGCCCCACGTTTTTACCCCCAATAACATTAATTTTCTCGTTCATCATTTTATTCTTATATTAAGAATTACTTTTTTTTACTTTTTAGTTCGAATCAATATAAAAGCGTGCTCTTTAGTTTTTTTTAAAAAAAAAACTATAATTTACTTATTATGATGTTTATGCTATGGTAAGAATTGCTAACACACACCCACCCTCCACTTTCTCACATAAAGAACACTTTTTTGTTTGTTTTGTTTGTAATAACCATAAGTGTATTTTACACTTGCATATAAGTAGCTTTAAATTAAAAACACTCGCTTTAGGGTTACATCTTAGTATTTTAGTCGCTAAATCTGGAATTATTCGCCAAATCTGAAAATGATATATGGAATTAGTCGCCAAATTTGAAAAATTGTATATGCAATAAGTTGCCAAGTCTGGAAGTGGTATATGGAAGTGTCGCCAAGTCTGATTATCATTATTCCTGACTATCCTGATAAGGACAATGGAATAAAATTATAAAAATATTGTATTGTCATCGGTCCTTGACAAGTGTGCAAAATTTCGAATTAATCCGATCTTTTAAAGTGAATAAAAATCGAGTTCTAAGATTCCGTTACATACAAGTGAAACTTATAAAAGCGTGTTAAAAAAAGACCTTCCATAGCATATCATTCTGTGTAATGATGAACTAGGATCGCGGAGCAGCATCTTTCGAATCTCCAAGCAAGAAAATTCTAATTAAATACCAATATCATTCTCAAACAATATTTTTCGTGCACAAAGTGGATTCGATTATCGTAAGGGAGCGAATTACGTCAAGAGTCTAACTAATGCCGATTAATTTCCTCGTTTTCGGCTCGAGTCCATTGTTCCGAGAGATTCACTTCCTCGTCCGAAGAAAATCAATGGGTCACTTTTTCTTAATAAACACGAGCCTACGCAATCAATGGAAACTTTTGTAAAAGCTGTCCCAATCATTATGTACAGTGTGGGGCGCGGGAACTTCCTATTTTGATCACATTGCAGTTATGTTCGTAGGAGGGGAGGGGCGTGGGAAAAAGTTCGGTAGATGGGGTGGAGTGGAATATTTGTACTCTCAGTCTAAAACATGTTGTGGTCGAGGCAGCAGAGCGCTTTTGCCATGGAGGCATATTTCTCTTAACAGTTGGTCAGTGATTGCAGTGTAACGTGGCTGTCGTCGTCTCTTCGCGATATTCCTCCACGAGGTCGTGTTCCTGATCGGAAATGTGTTTTAATGTGCATGGATGCATTCAGAGCAACTGGGAATGCCTCCTAAGAAAGGACCTCCGACGAACACATGAAATGAGGAACGAGTTCGTGTGTCAATTCAGACCGTTATGTGACGATGATCCAACAAATCTTTGTGCCCGCTCTCCAAGAGAATGGGATCTTGACATGTGATTAGAAGATGGGGCCACAGCCCACATCTCCAGGGTTTCTACGAGTGCATTAAGATCAGCCTTCCCCGAATAATTGATCTCTCTGCAAGGGGACGTAAACTGGCCTGCGCCCTCACTTGATTTATCTCCTCCTGATTACTTCATGTGGGCTTATCTCAAGTCCTTGATTTACAAAGATCGCTCGGAGATCCTGGAAGACCTACGGAGCAGCATCCGAGCCGAAACTGACAATACGCCAGCCGATATGCTTGAAAAGGTGACTCAAAGTTTTCGAAATCGATTGCATCAGAGTATTGATAGTGGAGGGCAACATTTAACAGACATTATGTTTAAAACTGTAAATTCTAAACTCCAGTGCTGTATGGTAGGCGGAAAGTAACAATAAAGTTGAATGAAACATGTAGTGTGTTTTATTGCATTTTCAAAAAAGGAAGTTCCCGCGCCCCACTCCGTATAAAACGAAAATGACAAGAGAAATCGTATCTCTGACGCAATAAGTTGAGTGAGTGAAAATTGTCGTCGCACTGTTCATCTACACGAGGGCTTTTGGCGACGAACTTCGTCCTTTTTAACCATGGTCAAGTGACGAGGACGACACCTGAGCTAGTACCCCATCTCCTAACTACCACACCAACTGGAGGATGTTTGAGCTCCAGACAGATTTAAGGAGCATCGCTCCCCTACACGGCGGGTCTTCAGTGGTACTGGGATCGAACTCATGACACACCAGCCATGATACGATACCTTGACCACTTGGTTACCGCGACCACACAATAAGTTGAGAGATGCTCTCTAAAGCTACACCAGGGTTACTGGCAACGGATCTCGTAGATGTGAACCTCGGTCTCAAGGAAGTTTCTCAACCCCCACTCACCAATTAAGAGATGTGAAAGCATAAAGAAAGCTGCATTAGATAGGGTCGTTTCTAATTACCTGGATTTGGTAATTAAGAATTAGATAAGAATGAGCTATTAGTTTAAGCCTTGGAAAGATTTTACATTTTATCTTCTTACACTATTAAAATTCGAAGGTAAACAAACGTATCTATGTATGTATGTGCGTCTATCTTCTCACGAACCGTACCACGCAGAAAGTCGCGGAAGGTACCAAAAGATCGGGAATTTTCCGGGGAAGCCGTATTGCCCATTTATATTCCGATATTGTAATTAGTTAAAAGATATTAATTAAAAACCTTAAAACGCCTAATTGTTTTGCTCCTGCCGGTTGTTTACTTGGCGGAACTTCCCTTCCGTTTCGGCCGAGCGGTAATCTTACGTTTTCCACCATATTAAAATTGTCATCTAATTTTCGGTGTCGAAATTAGACAAAAAATAATTACAGAATCGGAAAGATCATTTATTTCGCCACGACACGGTATAATTGTTTTTGTAAAATAACGATATTTTCTATTTTTTTCGAATTTTTTAAAATAGTGTTAAAACTGATGCGTTTTTATGAAAATTATTTCTAAATCGTTGGGTATGAATTACTTTTCGTTTTATTAAATCGATATTCTACACTAATTAACTTCAAGCCTTTCTCTTTTAGATCCATTCATTTAAAAAATAAAATTCCCAAAACTTTTTTTTAAAAGAATTTTTAAAAAGTAGTCTTAATTTTTACTTCATAACTTCGTTACTGAATAACTGAGTCATTTATGAAGATAATCTCACAAAATCTTTTTTCCTTGTGTACAGTAATAATATTCGTAACATATACGAAGATTGAAAAAATTGCTTCAAAATTACGGATTTAAAAAAAAAAATTGTGATTTTCGTAAACTTATATTTTTCTGAGAAATAAATTAAAAAGTAGTAATTTGTACATTTTTTATTTCAAAGTACGTTATTTTTGCAAATAGTTGGTGATGTTTGAGTGCATTAACGTAAAAATTATGCCCTTAAAATGAAGGTAATGATCTTTAAAATAATTTAAAATACGCGATTTTACATTTAGCCAAACATTGGCGTCGAAATTTAGCTTTGCGCCAAAGACAGTTGACCTGTTTCGCCTTCGACCAAATCTAACTCAAAGGTTACACTAAAAAAATTCTGCCTTAAACAGGGGGAAATCAGTAACTTTGGCGAGTACAAAAAAAAAATGCGAGTGAAAAAATTACTTTTTCGTCCTTCCATTCATTATTGTAGCCTATTTTCATTTTTCGCTACGGGTCCCGGTAGCACAGTCGGTAAGCGCGCTTCGCTTCATTTACACCGTAAAGCAGATCGTGTCTTTGCGAGTTCGAATCGGTGGGATCTCTTTTTTTTCATTTCTGCTAATTTTTCCCACGTAAATTAATTTTACTGATAAATACTTATTTTAACATGATCCTCTGTTATTTTAATGTACTTTTCATTTTTTTTTTTTTTTGCCTTCAAAAAGGTTTTTTTTTCTGATTTTTAATCATTCAAAGTAATTTCTATCTTTTTCAACAATTCGATTTTGTTCATTTCTGCTTATTTTTCCCACCCGTAAATTAATTCTCTCTTCAATGATTGAATTCACTTGCTGCATCCCCACTGATCTGAAATTTACTTCATTTTCAGTGCTGCCATAATGTAAGCAAATGGTATGTCACAATTAATTGCTAAATGAGCCTTTTTAATCAATTTTATTAAAAATAATTAATAAGTTAGTTTTGTATAATATAATTTTTTTCGCAGATACGTGTTTAAATAATTTTAACACAGAGTGGAATGAAAAACTATAAAATTAAAATTAAAAAATTTAATGTTTTTATCAAATAGTATTCTTTTCTCTTTGAATGTTTTTTTCAGTGAATGTTAGCATATAACTAGGTTTTCCCCCAAAAGTGGATTTTTAATACTTATATATGTTTAATCAAACATCCAAACGTTTCAAGAGCTATCTGTAGAATTTTTTTTATTAGTATTTATTGATAATGGATTTAAATTAATATATATTTTTTTAAATTAAAATGCATTCAATGCATTTCTGAGATTCATTTAAAATATTTATCAGTATCGAAATTTTTGTTCTCTTTCATAAAACTTATAGTTTACTTTAAAAATAATGCGTAATTGCATGAAACTTTTTTCCCCGTGTCGAATATTTCAAAAAATTCTGACAATTTTACTTCAAGAATTAAAATAGTAGTGAAATTTTGTTATTTGAAAAATTTATACTTTCTGTTCTTTTTTCAGCATACAACTATTTTTAAAAATGCTACAGTTTCGTTTCTGGGAAAATACTATCTTTCTTTAAAGAATTTTATAGAAAAAAAACAACTTTTTTTTTTTTTTACAAAACAATGCTGTTTTGCATAGTTTATGATTTTTTCTCATATGAATCAATATCGTTGCGTTTATATAAAAATGATTTTTAAAACTTTCTGAATCAGTGATTTAAAAAATAAAAAGCCGAAAACTTATTTGAACGAATTTTAATAAAACACTCAAAATACTTAAATCAATCATTTAATAAATTCTTCATTCGTAAAGATAATTGCATGAAACTATTTTTCCGTGTGTCGAACATTTCAAAAAATCCTCACAATTTTACTTCAAGATTTAAAATAGTAGTGAAATTTTGTAATTTTAAAAATTTCTACTTCTCTGTCTTTCTTCAACATACAACTATTTTTAAAAAAGCTACATTTCGTTTCCGGGGCCTAAAAAATTGCAACGAAAGAATTGAAACGTGAGGGATTTTTAAAAAGTTGCACTGTTCACCTACTCCAGAGTTTTTTGGCAACGGACTTCGAAATTTTCAATTTAAAACTTTTAGAATCAGTGATTTTAAAAAAAAGCCAAAAACTTTTTTGAACAAATTTTAATAAAACACTCAAAATACTTAAATCAATCATTTAATAATTTCTTCTTTTATAAAGGTAATTGCATGAAACTTTTTTCCCCCAAGTCGAATATTTCAATAAATCCTCACAATTTTACTCCAAGAATTAAAATAGTAGTGAAATTTTGTAATTTGAAATATTTATACTTTCTGTCTTTTTTTCAGCATACAACTATTTTTAAAAAAACTACATTTTCGTTTCCGGGAAATAAAAAATTGCAACGAAAGAATTGGAAAGTGAGTGGGTGATTTTAAAATTCACCCTGTTTGCCTATTCAAGGGTTTTTGGTGACGGACCTCGAAATTTTCAACCATGCTCAAGTGACGAGGACGACACCTGAGCATTCACCCATCTTTAAGAATTACCACACCACACCAACGCAAGAACAAATTTCGAAAAAGGGAGTTTTTATGACATTGTTAAAGAAATCACTCACATCGCACGCACACACACACAAGTGCTATCGGCCTGAGGGCAACACGAAATTTCTATGAGGGTGAAGTTATTCACTCGGTAAAAGCCCGTGCAACGCCGGGCTAAGCGGAGAGGAAAGAAACAAAGAAATTAAAGTAATTTCGGAAAATAATATTGGAAGTGCTGAATTTGTGAAGTTGAGTGAATATTAACGTCCCACTGTTCAGCAACACGAGGCCTTTTAGGGACGGTCTGCGTAATTTTGAACCATGGTCAAGTGACGCGGTCGACACCTGAGCTGGCACCCCCTCTCCTAACTACCACACCACACCAACGGGAGGACGTTTGAGCTCTCGATTTATTTTACGTGTTTCCTCCCCTACACGGTGGGTCTTCAGTGGTACTAGGATCGAGAATTTGTGAAGAGAAGGGAAAATTTTAAGCAACAAAGCCATGACACGCACTCACGGATCATGCACTCACATTGTACGCGTCAAACCCCACAAAAGTGTTGGCGTTAGAATAAAAGGAGGAAATTAACATGGGGGGATTAAGTTATACCCTCGGTATAAGCCCGTGCAACGCCGGGCCATGAAAGCTAGTTTTTAAATACTTCTTGTGCTTATACTTTTATGTATAACAGGGGAAAAAATACTATTGAGATGAAAATTGATTTATTCAATAAATACTTCATTTATACACAATGTGCTAGAAGGTATCAAGGTGAAACAATAAATGTTCCGAGTTTCAAAGGCTTAAAATTTAAATTACACTGGACTCTTAAAATAATTCATAGAAAAATAAAAATTTAAATTTACAGTCTTCGAAATAGTTTTTGGTTCTCAGTGAAAAACACCTTTTTTATGGGGACATAAATTCAATTAAATGAAATAAAAACAATTATAATTTGAATAAATGTGTGGTTCATTGTTGATTTCTATTCGAAAAGTTGTTAAAATAGATCCAAATATAAAAAGAATGCTCATAGATATATCCACAATTTTAAATATTTACCTAACTTTAGATGACATTTTTAAAGCAGAAATTAAATTTACATATAAAAACACATTTTCATTTATTTATTTTGCTTTTTCAAAAACAAAGCGAGCATTTGAGTTTCGTATGAACTAATAGTATTCACTGTTGGAAAGTATACATATATATAATATATGTATATTAGTTTTAAAGATGAAACATAAAATATGCACAATATCACTTTAATAAGCTTGATTTACATTCAAGCTCTAACGAGTTAAGATGAGTGAAATGCAGTTTTATCCTCAAAAACATTTCTACAAATTAAAAGGGAGCTCTACTCATTTCAATCATTGAAATTCGACGAATTGTACAAATTTGCCGAATAGAAAACATTTTATAACACAGCATTCTGTGACAATAAAACTTTACACTCGAGGAGATTAAAGGAGAATCCATTTCCTAAAGAATTATGAACAAACTGTTTCTTTTTGTGAAGATGAGTGGTGGGAGCAAAGAAAAACACGCAGCCTGATTTCTTTACAAGGCAAGCTGTCAAGAGCAGAGAAAAATAACTGATTAAGACTGTGATCAGAAACTGTGAGAAAGTCTGGGAGCCGTTTAAATTGTGTTTCAAAAGACGATTAAAAAGTCTGTCCGTTCCCATTAGATGTGTTTTCTACAATCAGCAGTTTATGCCGGCCTATGAATTTACTGTCTTCGACGCGGAAGTGTCTAACTACAATTTTCTTAAGTTTAATTTCCTCCAAAGAAGAGCTACTTATGAAGTATTGTGAAAAGCCGCGGTCGGGCCCGGTAAAGAGTTAGAGATTATAAAAGTTTTGAGAAAAATTATGTATTCATTCCCTCAAAATTATATACACATCAAGAAAATCGCGAAAGCATTTTCAAACTAATATTTAAAAAAAATATCCCAGCATTTAAAAATTCATTTCAATCAAAGAGATTAAGCGGAAGATGACTTTTTTTTCTGTTGATTTCAAATGACAGGGGGAAAACAGATGCAGTTTTTAAAAAACAAAGACTCCAGAAAACAACGGTATCAGAAATAAACAATTATGAATAAATTCAGTTTCAAATGATGAAATAATAAACATTTAAGGAACTAGGTTTTGTGAAGTTTTGTAGTGCATTATTAATTCTAGAAAATATAATGAACATCAATGAATGTTTTAAAATTTTCTAACACAAATTTATACGACGAAAAATATTTAACAAATCGGCCAAGATATATAAATAAAAAGAGAAGGCAGACCGATTTCATAAAAAAAAAGATTGAAATACACGCTTTTCTCTCTCATTCACGATTGAAAATTTGAACAAATATATATCTTGTTCAAATTTTCAATCGGGAATAAATTATTTTCTATTCATCCATTCAAGTTCAAATACATTTTTTTAAGCTTGTAGTGGATGATACTTGATGTTAATGCAGTTTTTTCAAATATTAACTCATTAATTAAATTAAAAAATGAATAAATAATAACAAACAAATATAACAGTCCAACACCCTATATAGAAAAGAAAATGGAAAAATGCAAGGAAAATCGCTTTCTATTTTGTCACTTATTGTGATTCTGTCATATGTATATACATATTTACATTAATTTTTATTAAATACTCACAACTATAAAATAAAATTTTTATTTGTTGACCTAAGTAGGAATTGACTTTTAAAAAATTGTTTTACATTACTTGTTGTTCCTCAAATTGCAACTTACACAGCATACCATTCTCCCTTTTTAAGAAATTGGTGTAGACATTTTTGTAACGTTGCCAGCACGAAGTTCCGCGAAAACAGTTGGTGATGGGGACCTCGTCATTTTGAACTTCAGGCAAATTCTCAAGGACTATCACAAAGATGAAACCATCCCTCTCCAATTTTCCACATCACGTCAACGTGAAAAATTTGAATATCGATACATTTATAGTGCTCATAAGCCTCTTTAGGTAGTAATTTTTAGTAGCATTCAGACTCGAACCCGTGATTGGACATAGCCGGTCACGAGTTCCCAACCACGACCCTTGGTTGCCAAGAGACCACATTTTATGTAAAATGCTATGAAAAATCCAGAGGGGGGTAAAACCACAAAAAACAGTATTTATTCTCGAAAAGTTCTTTCGCCACAAAAATTTTAATCGTTATAAAAATTTGTTTTTGAGAAATGTTTTTTTTTTCTAAAGGCAACTATATATTATATAATGCTCTATATATATATATATATATATTTTAATCGAGCCGTTTTTGGTATTTACGTGAAACCGAAAGCATAACCTAAATTTGTTTCATGATATTCATACATCAGGACAGCAATGTTTAATGTACTTGAATAAATGCTTTAAAGTAGACCGCATTTGAAGTTAATTCCTCAGAGCATCGACCTTAGGCAACAGATTTTTGGAGAAATACGATTCTTACCCGAAAAGTTGCTCTTTCCTGTCGCTGGAGAAATGAGTCGGGAACAGAGATGCTCAAGACAAAGGCGAACCGTTGTCTCAGAAAGTACTCTTTTAATATCGCCTCGCAAATAAAACACCACCACAAAAAGCGGTGTAAACCGCAAATGAAGGGGGGGCGCATTTCCGGCCCTCGTAAGGCGCCTTGTGGTCACGCTCCGGCGCAGCGCGGGGAACAAAGAGCTGTCGAAGGTCAGGGACAAACCGTAGCAAGACCTGTTAAAATTTTGAACTGAAGTCATTCTGTGAAAGAAAACTACAATCTGAATTTACCACGGGGGATTTCCTTGGCATGAAATCTAAAAACGAACTGGATAAACGAGAACCATTCGCTCGGATCATTTGTTACCCAAAAAGAATATTTTTCGTCAAATTGGTGAAACAAAGGTCGGTTCAAAAGTTAAGAGCTCGGCTAACTTGCAGTACATTCTTCTACGTCCTGAATGTAACATATCCGAAATTTGCAAAATGTGAGAAATATTTTGTGGGAAGAGCAAAATAATTCAAAAAATTAGGGAGCAAGAAGGCCTTGAAACCCTTCAAATTCACTCGTTGATTCATCGCAAGGTTGGGCGCACGACATCTTACATTCAATTTTAAAACATACCTACAAGAAACATTTTGTTGATTAAAATACAGTAATTCGTTTAAGTTCTCAATATATTGGGGGGGGGGGGTAGTTTACAAAGAAATGCTTTTGTAAAATCGCGTTAATATGAAATTCCCGCGAGAAATTTCTAACAAAGTATTGAAGTTCACCAAACCCTTCCTTTATTTCTTTTAGAAAAAATAGAAGGTGATATGATATTTCTGCTCGATGTAAAACTGTCATCTCATGGCCGAATATCAACAATGCGAAAAACATTTAAAGAGCTTTGGTCTCGGCTGGAAGATTCCCACTCGGCTCACACGCGTCTCGATCAGCATTCTGCAGACGTGCCGTTCCTCTTTCGGAGTTCAATAGCATATAGCAGTGGTCTTCAAACTGTGTTGCACGGAACCCTGGGCTTCCACAAGGCATACCCGGGAGTTCCGAGAGTTACAATAAAAAATTCGCAAAGAAATAAATTTGTATGCAAAATGGATTCAAGCGCGTTTAATATGAAGTTTGTATAGTTACAAGTATCTTAAGTCCCCCCCCCCACCCCGATTCATTAAAACTTAAAATTTAATTTATATATATCTTTGTTTTGCTACATTTTTTTAATTTTCATTATAATATAGTAAAAGAATATTAAAATGTCAAAAGCGTTTATATATACTTTATGTATATATATACTCCCCACTAGCTTGTGCATATTCTATAATTTACTATCTCGGGTTCCACGAGATAATTTTATACTCGTTAGTTAGCACAATATCTTGAAAATCTAAATAGTTTTCCAATGAAAAATGCAACTTTTTACATGTAAGGAAAACAACACCTATAATGAAGGGAAAGGAACAACGTATCAACAGAGTTGATGTTAAAATCTACGCTTAAGCAAGAACAGCTTCTAAATATTACGTTGAAAATTCATGCAAAATACACGGGATTTCTCTCACCGAATTATAAATATTTTAATACTACTCAGAACATTGTGCTTGAGTGAAATATATTTCTCAACGTAAGTGGCTACAAAAATAAGGTATAAAAAGAAATTAAACTCAGAATATGTAATGCGAATACACACATTTAATCTCAATACACCTAGACTTAGACAGTTTGTGTAAAAAATACTAGTATAATCCCAATTAATGCATGGGTAGGTGACACATGAATCTCAAATTAATATTATTGAGTAAATTACATTAAAAAATTAAATTGAAATTTTGTAATAATACAATATTTTTTTAATTACCTTTACATAAAGTGGCTATAACATGTTGTTCTACTTTAAATATTATTTTAAGATATATTCTTCGAAGTATGTCAGTGTCAAGGGGCTCCATGAAATCATTCTCTAATTGAAGGGGTTTCACGAAAGCACCTTCAAGTTCTAGGAGTTCCGTGAGTTGAAATCAGCATTTTTAGAATTGAGCATCAGCCCTTATACACAACAGATCCTCAGTAGCATCAGAATTCGAACCCGTGACTCGAACGATGACCACTGGGCTACCACAGCCATCTTGCATATTTCCCAGCAAATGTTCACAGGTTAAAGGTGGAAGTATCATTTTAATGTCTTCTTTACACCTTATTTTTTTTCTACATTTATAAATGACTATTTTTGAATCATTCCTTCAATTCATATCACTTGGTTTTTTTTAATGCTTCCTTTTTTAAGAATTTGTGTGTGGTAGCACATTAAATATAACATGTCATTTTCCATAACTATATTTTATTTTTTATTTGTACACTTCGAAGCTCTTAAGGACCGATTCCTTTTAAATGCGAAAAATGTAAAACTCTTCCAAGTGCATGTTGATGCTAGAACATCCTTGTGTGCTGGCGAGTAACTTGCGAATTTTAGATCTCTGTATTTAGAATTAAGATTTATTGAAATTTACATACCGAATTTCCATATTTCGGTGATTTTAAATTTTTGGAGCAACCGTAGACTCGCAAGATGGTTTCATTACTTCGCCATTCAATCGATAGTAATCTTTGAATCGTAACTACTGATTTTAAAAGTTCTTATCAATTTTCAAGCATAACAATCCAAATTAATGGTTTCTATAATCCTAGTTAATTCCAGTCGCCTTAAGAAATCTTAAAAATTCAAACATTTCTTCAATGCTGAGGTGCGATTGAGAAAACCGAGCTCCAAATTCAATGGACTCAATTCATGACGTCACATGACAAAAACAAACACGCGTGTTCTCCATTGAATTCAAAACAGACATCAAACGAATTGTACTCGTTGTTCTATTCATAAAACTTGGGTAAAATTTCAGATTCTATAATAGGGTAAAAATATCCATGTTATAAAAAATGAATTTCTTCACAAGATTTTAAAATTTAAAATAATCTTATTTTATGCATGTATTTTTGAATAAAATGCATTTTGTCAACCTATGTGCATTACTGTTGTTGCCAAATTTGTATTTTTTAAGACAAAGTTTCTTAAAAGATCAAAAGTTGGCAACAACGAAACGCATAAACTGATTATCTGGAAACACATGATTGGCTTTATCGTGTGACTATAACGTCACATGAGATTTTGAACTGATTGGCTAAAAACACGTGGTTATCACTATCATGTGACTATGTCATCACATGAATTGAGCCCATTTAGTAATTATGCAAAGAAATATTCGTCACAGGACTAAAGCAAACTAAACATCTAAAAATGTGAGCTCTCTTATAAAACGTACAATCGTTTCTCAGACAGGCAGGCCAACTGAAATCCACGGTAGCTACAACTGTCAAACCGGAAGAAAAAGAATTTCGAACAACCTTATCGAATTTCCACAAAAGCAAAGCATCAGCGATCGGTGGAACCAGAGCAAGGTTGAGGCGTCTGAAATTAGGTCACCGGCAACAGCTTTCACCTCCCGAGTGGGGCTGGATTTTTACTCCGGACAGAATGCACAAAATTTCCTTAAGGCTGTCAGGTGAACAGAATTTGCTTCAAATCGAATCCCTCAAAAATAGGTTACAGGTCGAAAAGAAAGAATTTTGGTGCAGCAATAAGGATATTCTGTCTGGAGAAAGCCCATCGTGAAAATCAGTATTTAGGGTTCTTCGACACTTATATGTACGATAATCCATATATGTGTAGACATTTTACTCTTTTAAATTCATTCTACGAGAGAAGTATGTACAGTTCTGAAGAAACAAGTATTACATTTTTAAGGGCTCGAGCGAGACTAAACTTTACTTAACAATTTAATGTCGTAATCTAATGCAGAAATTTGAAGGTATAGAGAAAAATAAAGGAAACTTAAAATTAAAATTTTAAAAACACTACAAATTTACGTAAAAATTCAGAAATCTATTATACGAAGCATATAAACACGTATTTATATACACTGCAAGTTTATAATTTTGAAAATTTTAAAATAAAAAATCATGAAGTATAGATATAAAAAAAAAATGTTTAATTAGTTTCTTATTCTTTTTCATTTCAAATTGTAACGCGTAACATTTCAATTTCTTCCTCTTTAAAAGTTAGCTTCGTAATAATTGCGCGACCGACGAACGCTTTTCTGTGAAAGGTCCTTGAAAAGAAGCGGGAAAAAAATTTCGATCGAAGTTATAAACCTGCTTTATTATTCGGAAAGATAAAACTGGCGGCGTTCTTTTGGGGGTCTCCACGTAATTAGGGTCCGATTCGCTGTTGTCAGAGAAAATAGCGTCGAATTGAAATGACGATTTTCCTCTGAGAGCAGCCATCAATCGGAAAGAAAAGAAAAAAATAATAAGCTAAATGTCAACGTGCGCATCGCCAGAAAAGAAAGTTGGCACGGGGTGAACGACCTCTTGACGGTGGAACAGTTTCGGGGGAAAAGTAAAAAACAAATGTTTAGTCTCAGAGGCCTCGTAGCATTTCATTTATGACACCAAATAATTTTAATGGGAAAAATATCAAGATAATGTTTTACTTAAAAATTACAACGCTTAAGGTATTTTGTTAAGTTATAAATCTGGCATCACTGTAAAAATACACTAAAAATGTAATTAAATATTCGGATTCATTACATGATGCACACAAGCACAACATTTCATTCTCTCGCAATAGTTTAAGAAATGTACTTTTATTAAACGCACACTTTATCCAATTTATTAACCTAGGTTTCAATTTTTAAACAATCATGCTTTGTTGAGGGATCAGTAACATTATAATATATATTTACAATCTTTAATATAAATTGGTTTTCATACAGAAGTTTCCACGAACAGCTGATTGAATAGTTGCAAATTCAGAAGTTGCTACGACAAAGTGTACATGAAACGTGAATAAATAATTATACAGCTGAACAGAGTTGAGATATTCGTTTTATACATATATGATGAAACGACTGGGATTGTAAGTCCAGCGATTATACAATATCAGCAAACTTTATTCATGAAAAACCTTCCAATTCTTTAAAAAAAAAAATTTTATTCCAAAACTTTCAAGCTGCAGAGTTAACACAACTGGCGTTATTTCATCATTTATTTAATAATTCAATTTGCTACTAGTAAGCAAGAATCTAAGCTCACAACTTTTGAATCGTTTATTCGTAATAAGTACACGAGAACAAACATTATTAAAAAAACAAGATATCAATCATTGGCATGGCCAATTAATTTTAGCGCGTTTTTCACATGTTGTATTTTACAATAATGCAACTAATGAAATTTTTACTAACAGAAAGTAGTGTACTGTACCACTCCTCTAAATGTACTATTATTGAGCTGAAAAGAAATAATGACACAAATCTTCATCGGCAATATAAAAAAAGCAAACAACTAGCGAAATTCAGGAAAATTCGAGAAAACTATGGGAAAATTTAAATATGATTCGGCTCATCTAGGGCACAAATGCGACCAAATGCCAAAAAACCCGAGGTCAATGGGTTGATTATTGGCTGAGAAAAAGGTACGACAAAAAATGGAACGAAGACGAAATTTGCGTCCTAATAGTGCTTTTGTTCCACTACGTGAAAAACGAGCTAAAAAGTCTTACTTAAAAAACATACGCAGACATTTTAATCAAAAACATTAAATTATGTACTTGAATTATATATTTAATTATTCAATCAATTATTTAACAATAATAACCCGTTACGGAAATTCGTGCCTAATTTGCGTGTTTCTACTTTTGTATAAATTCTTTGTTTCGTCTTATATAAATTCTCATAGCATTACGACGAACTATATAACGACTATTGTCTGCGTCATCAAGCTGTTGCAATAAAAAAAAAAAACCTTGAGACTGCTTTGAGTGGCGAAGAACATCTGTTCCAAGGTGGAACTAGATGAAATTTAAATTAGGAATCGTGACAGCGACATTACAATGTCTTCATGGGATCCCTTCTTCCCTCTTCTTGAAATTAAACAAGATTTTTTGGTTGCGAAAAAGCACTCGAGAACGGAGAAACTCGGACCACAGGTCAGTGAACTCGCCATCTACGAAAGATGCACACCAATGGAAGATGGCAACGTCTATATAAAAAAAAACCTACCTTATTGAGGGACGACAAGGATCATGCAACTCTAAAATGTATTGAATTCGAAAGTACCCGAAAAAGCGCCCACCATCTTCATTATGCAACAAATAAAGTATTTGAATGAACCAATTCAAAAAGAACTAGTTGATTAGTGTTGGAGTTTTAATTGAGCAAGTTTTGCAACTATGGCTTACACTGTTGGAACGTAATACAATGAAACCACACTTCAAAAAAATAAAAATACATATTGCTTAAGAATACAGAATTTTTTTTTCAATCAACATTTCATTGACTATTAAATACCAATCAATTTCAGATTTTTATACATGTTTGAAAGTAATTTATTAATAAATTACATTCTATATATTAGGAAAATGCCAAATTGTCATGAGAAAGTGTTATACAGCTGTAAAATGAGAAACCTCGACATACTTAATATGTATCAGCCCCGCTACCAGGAGTGAGTGAGTATTAGCGTCGCCCTATTCAGCTACTCGAGGGATGTAGGCGACGGACCTCGTCATTTTGAACCATGATCAAGTGACAGCACCTGAGCTGGCACCTCCTCTCCTAACTTCCACGCCGCACCAACGAGAGGACGTTTCAGCCTCGACAGCTTCAAAGTGTATCGGCCCCCTAATTGGGTCTTCAGTGGTCCTTCACTCGAACTCATGACACGCCGGCCACGAGTTCGTTACTTTGACCCCTAGGCTACGCTATCAGGAATCGAACTCGTGTATCGACAGATACAACGCCGGCCACGACATGACAACTAAGAAATAAAATAAAAAATGATCATACTTTATTTATATAAATGAAAATTATGAATGATCAAAGAAATCAAGATAAAAGAAGAACAAGATCAAAAATCATAAAATAAAGATGCCGATTCATTGAGAAATAAATTTCATTTAAGATAACGTTCGGCTCAAAATAAATCAAGAAGTAAAATAATAGTTTTGTCAATAAACTGAATTTTTAAAATAAAAGTCTTGTTTTAATATTAGTCTCAATGACAGGAAGACTATTGTCTTTCTTGCATCGCTTTCAAAATTCTTTTACGTTTGTAGTTTTGTCGCAAAATTTCAAAGAAAACTCCAAAAGGAAAACTTTTGACTAATTGACAGAATAATATTATGGTAAACACATTGAATGGACTTTTTAAAATTCGGTTAGAAAGCCATATTAAACTTTTACTATGTGCAGTTCATACACGTAAAGTACATATAGCTCACGTATATATATACACTAGTGTCCAAAAGTTAAGCATAATTGATAATTATATAAATAAAGAAGGAACTGCAAATCAGAATGCGAGTGTAAAATGGTTATAAAATAAGGAAGCAAATCAAAAGAATGATAATTAATTTTATTATCCAAAGTAGCAGTTTGAAAAAAAAACTGAGCATAGCAAGGATTCACACTTTAAAGAAAAAATGAAAGAAAACGTTAAATAAAATACTGAGGCTGCAGTTTAATAAGGCGTGTGGTCACCTCTGACAACCACGCACGCTGCACAGCGATTTACCATGCTTGTTATGAGATGATGAATGAGTTGTGGGCTCAAAGCGTTTCAAGCTTCTTGGAGAGCTCTCTTCAGTTCTGTAGCGGAGATTGGTGGGTGCGAAAGGCTGCAGTTTGTCTCCCGAGAATATCCCATACATGCTCGATAGGATTTAAATCAGGGGAGTTCGCAGGCCACGACATAAGTTGGATGTTTTCCGTTTCAAGGAAGTCATCAATCAGCACCGCTCGGTGACATGGTGCATTATGATCCATGAATATGAAGTCAGGACCAACAGCACCTCGAAACAAGCGAACATAAGGCTCAAGAACTTCGTCTCTGTGTCTTTGATCAGTCACAGACCCCGCGTCAAAGACATGGAGGTCTGTGCGACCGTCCATCATGATGCCTGCCCATACCATTACTCCCCTTGATGGAAAATGATGTCTTTCCGTTATGTTTCTTGGTTCAAAACGTGTTCCACGTTCTCACCATATCGTTACCCGCCGAGAATCACTACTCAGACTAAACCGGGACTCGTCACTGAACATCCCTTGGCCCACTCTCCCACACTCCAATGTTGATGCTTCAAACTCCAGTTCAAACGAGCTCGTTTATGCGCAGACGTGAGGGGAATCCAAACTGCTGGTCTTCTGGCATACAGGCCAGCATGATTGAGTCTCCTGTAAACAGTTTGTCTCTAAATTCGTATTCTTGTGGCGACTTTGAGCGCCGAACCCAGGTCTCTGGCAGTACTGCCCCTCTGACGTCGCTCACTTATTACCAGATATCGGTCTTGGCGAGGGGTTGTGACTCTTGGTCGACCTGATACTAGTTGCTGGGTAACATATCCCGTTCTTTGAAACCTCTGCCACAGTCTTGAGATCACAGACTGGTCCACATTCAGAATTCGAGACACATCGGTTTGTGATCGTGAGGATTCCAGCATACCAACGATTCTTCCTTTCGTAAACATGTCCAATAGGCGTCTTTGTGCCATCATTCACCTTGTTTGATGGTTAACAACGTTCCTTCGCACAGCAGTTACACGAAACTTGTCTGAACTGCCTATGCTGCATGAATCTGTTTCTCCGCGTTCCGACATGCGCCGGTGTTCCGCTCTGGTCTTAGTCGACTGAAAAGTTTTGCATAAACCCAATGTTTCTTCTTCACCCAATTAATATCTGCAAGAAATTTGGAATAATTTTACGAATATTTACTCCATGTTTTTCGCATTTTACGATTTATACTTAACTTTTGGACACCAGTGTGTGTGTGTGTATATATATATATATATATATATATATATAACGTTACTCTTTTAAAACTTAAAAAACTTGAAAATTATTATCAGTAGTCAATTTTGGAATAAATTGTCCCTTAAAAATTAAAAATGAGAACTCATTATTTGTAACAAAGCTTTTTATTCCATGAAATGGAAACTTGTCGCACTCTGTACATCGTTCAATTAATCATTAACATCCCGTTTTGAAGCAAAACGAGATTTTGTAATTTAAATATCAATCTTGTGACAAAGGCATCATTTGAGTACAACCCGCTCCCTAAACTTCCACAACACGCCAACTAGAGGACTTAAAAGTTTCAACAGATTAAACATGCATCAGCCCTTCCACACGGCGGGTTTCAAGATTCAAAATTTACCTGGCAGAAGAAAAATTAACTGCAGGAGGTACTTGAGCCATGAGAAATTTATTCTTTCAAGAAGATTTTATTCGGTGAAAATAGAGCCGAACAAACGCAAGCTACCATCAACTCTGTTGAAATCAATTATAAAAAGCAAATAAAAGAATTTTTTTCCCATCCGACATTTTCCATTGTAACTGTCATTCCACCAACAATAAATTGAAGCAAAGAAAAAAGATTCAAAGCATTTATTCATGCTTCAGAAATTAGCACAGAATTTTTAACGTTATAGGACCATTATACTTCTGGTAAAAATTCGAACCCAATACGTCAATTTGACAGCTTTCTGGGGCAAAAAAAAAAAAAAGAAAAGGTTTTGCTTGTTTTTTAAAATTCTACTAGTGCATTGTAGGCAGATAGACTTTCAAATTTATTAGGAGCCATCTCAAAGATTGTTTAGTAGACTCTCTATGGAAAAATATAAAATGTAATAACCTTTGAAATAATTGAAATTTCGAAAAGCACCACATATATTGTTGATCGTCGGATTTTACATCTGCCAAATGAGTTTGGTGAAAAATCAGAGAGTAAACAAAGAAAAAGTCAAAAATCGCACGGAGATCTTGTAAACGCACATTGTCGAAATATCGCTCTATCTCCAGGTTTATAGGATTATAATGGTTAATATAACGATTCCAATCCGATTCTCACTCAGATAGGAGACTTAAGGGGGGGGGGATTTTTTCGTCCTAAAATCGTCATAGAAAAAATACACTATCAAGGTGCAATAACTCACGTTCCAACAGTCGTAGCGAACTGAAAATAAAAGATAATTTTAATACAAGATAAATAATTTTAGTTTTAGAGAGCTTAACTTCGTGTATAGTAGTATTTTACAGAATTATGTCTATTTTATGTGAACAGTGTTCCAAAACCATTTCAATTCACAAAATCCTTTTGTTTTGCCTACTTGGAAGGGAAAAAAAGCTTAGTAAATAATTGTTTGGGGAAAACAGCATTTGCACATTTTTCCGTGGAAACGACCCATTTCGGAAATCGATATCGAAACTGTGTGAAATGCAGTTCAAAAGAAGTAGCGCGAACAATAGTAATATCAGCAATTAAACGCGACACGACGTGATAAAAAATTTGCAAGTCCGAGAAAAACGATTAAGTCACTCTTAACTGACCCACATTAGCAACAGCGGTCAATATTTTAACAGACGACGAGTTCTCGATTTCATTCTTAAATAGTTCTGTTTTACCTGACAACAAATGTCGACACAGAAACTTTATAAAAGTAAAGGATATAAATACTTTTATTTTACAGAATAAAAATATCGATTTCTAAGCATTTCATTGTTTTTTTTTTCCTTTTATATTATTAATTCGTCGCTTTTTCACATACTCTGCAAACAAGCAGTGATAAATTCAGAAATTTTCCAGAGAATCAAAATGTACATCTATGAATTGGGTTTCAAAAATCACTAATTACCAAACTGAAAGATAATCGATAGTCTACTTTTCGAAACACTTTTTAAGGAATTTTTTATTTTAATAAGGTTATTTAAAAATTCAAATGATATGGTTACAATTATATTAAGGCTCAGAAAAAAGAAATATAACTGTATTAAAATGATTTTTTTATACAGAAAATCTAGTTTTAGATTTATACATAAATTATATTTTTTTGAAAACTCGCATTTTACAAATATTTTATGCTTTATGCCAGACTACTTTAAAATTTACTTTTTTTAAAAATTCGATCAATGGTACACATTTTAGAAAGATCATTTAAATGAGAAGGCAAATGCTTGTAATTATGTTGCAGCCATGTACAAGAAAAGAGTTAATTTATGATACAAGAATTATCATGAACACCTACCTAGTAGAGATAATGTTACAAGTAAATAACTAGAGATATTAAGCGTAGCTGCCAATACGGCACTACTTAGTAGAAGGTATTTTTTAAATTGTTCATGATTGAGTAGTTTGGGCTAGAATTAATGAAGCGTTAAAAGAAAAACAAGCCCTTTTGGTGACAGATCTCGTAATTTTAAAACACAGACAAATGACGACACTGGAGAAGATATCTAAGTCACGTTGAAACTTTGAGGTCTAGTTTCCTTTTCAGGATTCAAACCCATGACTGGGGACAGCCGGCGGCCAACAAACGTACGACTTTAACTGGAATGCTATCTTAGCCTTGAGACTGATCGAAATTCTTGGTTTACCTTTTGAGCAGAGAAAATGTATCAAATGTCGTTGAATGAAGAGGAAAAAACAATTGCTTAATCACTTAGCAATATGCACAAATGAATTGGTTATCAAAGTCATTCAAAAAGTCATTACAAATTGTAAAAAAGGGGGCTTATAGTAAAGATTATCGCAATCCCAAAACTAAACACAAATGTCGATTTTTTTTTTTTAATTTTTCCGCTTTTCTTGATTCAGGAGGTGGCAGATTCCTTAGAAGCGGCGTTGAATGAAAAGAGATAGGAAGAGGAGGACACGAATGTTGCTCACTGCGACAAGAGGCGTAAAATTGATTTCCACCGCGTTATTATTTATTATTTTACGCAAGAACTGATTTCCCACAGACAGCCAATTGCAGAGTATCATTTCTCGTGCCAAGTGATTAATTGCTTTAACTAGGAAAAAAAATGTCGTGCCCCACTAACAAAAAATTCATCCTATCTGAAACTAGCATAACCTTAAGAGATAAAGGTTCTTCGAATGCAATCAAGATGAGAAAAAGATTCGTATAAATGATTAAAAGACAGATGATTACACCGAAATAATATTCCGGCTTGACTGCAAAAGAAGTATTAACTAAATCGATGTAATAAAAATTAAACATAAGTAAAGAAATCCAAGATTTACTTTAAACAACATTTCATATCCTTTTTGGGTAGATAAAAAGTAAAAACACAAAAACTGAACACCTCCAGAGTATTCTCCCTCCAAATTGGGGTAGAAATGAGCTCAATCGTGCTGTCACCTGTACAGTGCTCAAAGCTGCAACTAATGAGATACCTACATCTAGCCCTTTGCCGCGACGAATTTCGTGGGCCTCGATCTGACACTGTCGAAACAGTTTGCATTAACAACAGGACTAATTTTTAGAAATGTATTAATGTATTGTACTTCCAAGAAAATGAGAAACTATTAGACAAATAATTCTTTATTTTTTACCGAGAACATCTCCCTTTCATTAGAAATTTCTATTTGTTTAAAATGGGCAAAAGAATGAGCTGGTTATTGCAACCTCATTTTGTTTTTGATACAGCCGGAACTTTCATAACTCGGAAACGAACTGATCAAATGATTTTCTTTTAAATAACACAAAGGGAAAAATTTTTGGAACTGTCTATTTTTGTTCTAATTCAATGGCTGCAATCAACAATAGCGATTTAATTTTCCCTCTATTGTACAAACACGATGTCACTGATTATGTCATGAAAAATAAAGAACCAACGCGAACAATTACTTTTCAAAGAAACTTCATAGATTGTCTTTTGTTTACCTTCATAAAAAACGCATAACTTATAAAAAGAGAGGGAAAACTTCAATTTCTGTGTTAAAGTTTAAAATCTGTCAAATTAAAGAACATTAAATTATGAGCAAATAAATACTCCACGGAGAAACACAAAATGGAAAACAATTCATCCCCCCCCCCTTTAATATTTAGCAACTTGAGCTGATTAGTCAGGTCCGCGAGTTCGTGAATGTTTTTCAAGTTCAGATAGAATCTGCTCGACTCTGAGGGCTCACTTTGTTGTTCGTTCACCCTGGAGAGATGTGAAAGTTAGAAAGTGAGTGAGTGAATATTAACGTCACACCGTTTAACTACACGAGGGATTTTGGTAATGGAGTGGAAGTTAGAAAAAGTGGTTCTCAGTTTAAGTTTCAATCTTGTCACTCTGACCACGGTTCAATATTAAGAGGTCCGTCACAAATGTTGTCACTAAATGTGATGTTAATAATCCATCTACGTCAATAGCTTATCATAAAATAGTAATAAACGAGTGTTGCTGGAGGGCAGTTAAAATTTCGAGTCTTAAGATTGAAAGCACAGCACTTGACAATTTTCTTTGGCAATATTAAGTATTTATTAGATGCATGGGACACAAAAATGAAAATTAAACAACAACTAAATCAACGAGAAAATATCCCCGAGACAGATAGTAGTAAGAAATAGCGCAAGCAAAAAGCTACAATTGTACCAAAATTAGAATTCTTACTTTTAAAAACATTGGTGGATACTTTTTAATCAATTTATAACAATAGAAATATTAATAGCAATCTTTAGAAACAATATTTAATAGATACAATGAATTGTATTTCCACTGAAACAGTGTTTTCAACACGGCGTCTATGAGCATTGTTGCATTTTTATACGCGATATGGATTCCCCTAAATTACTCCTGACCAAATGGTGAATGTTTGTTAGTCTAGCGCAGGTGCGATTTATTATGATTTTCATGAAACCTGGTTCATCGATTACAGAAGAAATGTACTGCAACTAATTGGATGAAATGATGCAAAAACTTAAAAAGTCTAGATTGGTCAACAGATTGATTACTATGTTATTGCATGCAAAAGCCAGGTCACCCACTAATGATTGTGGCACTACAGGAATTGGAATTGAAACTTCATCACCCTCCACACTCACCAGATTTTACCATGAACAATCTGACTCTTAAATTTCATATATATATATACATGTTTGCATACTTTGATAGATAAAATAACTTATGTTGGTACGTTATCAATATATAACTTGCCTTTTTTTCTTTCGTCAAATTTCATCTCTAACAATCCAATAGTACGCGAGTGAGAAAATCCAGCCATAAAGTAAATTGCATACAAGAATTCTGTATTTTTAACCTATTTGTTATGTTCATATTTGTTTAAAATAAGATTATATTAATATAACGATTTTAAATATTTTCTTTTATAAAAAATAAATTATGCTTTTTATTCAATCGTCCTTGAATGGCAAATTTGAAAATATCGTAAAGTTTTTCTAATAAAAAAATTATTCTTTATCCTTCAAGCAAAATTCAAAAGTTTATGCATACAGCGGTGTTCCGAAAGCATTTCTTATGATGAATAAGCATCCTACAACCACAACAGAACGAAGTTTCCTCTATATTTTGTGAATGTGCGATTCAGTGAGAGGGGGAAAAAATTCCGTGAAAGTCTCTTCGAATACAATTAGTCGTTCTATTTGGGTTCCTTCCTTTTTTTCATTGCATGACATAAATCTCAGTAATTAGCAAATAAAATTAACTGCATACAGTAGGAGTTGATGTCGCTGACATTTTGAAAACATTGATTTAAGAGCTCTTCGGCATTAAAAAGCTCTTGAATTAACCTTCAGACGATATATGGCATCTCTATCTTTGCAAAAAAATGAAGTTAATTTAAAAATGCTATGCACGCGCTTGCAGATAAAATATTCCATACGATAAATTTAATCCAAGCAATGTCTGGGCTATTTTTGGTTTTTCAATGCTAAAATTGTACTTGCTAAGTGAATTCTTCCTCACACAAAAGCTTTACTCATACACGCACAAAAGGCTTGATATCCGATTTAATTCAAAACGTTCTGGTAGTTATTTTGCGAAATTAGCGATTTCTACTTTTAATTATAATAGAATTACAGAATAGAAAATACGTTACATAATAGTCATCTGACTGATATTTCGACACAAAATAAGGCTAGTATGCGCGTAGCGAAATCATTAAAGAATGAAATTGGTAATTATTCATTGGTACCACGAATACGAAACTACACCCTCATTTGTTTAAAATTTACACTTAAAAATACCTACACATATCTAGCTGTCGATGACTTGTTGCAAATGCAGCGGCGTACAAGACTTTGTGGGTAGGAGGGGTTTATATTCTAAGAGAACACGTAGAAAATTTCGAGGCGTAATCTCTTAAAAATTAAAAATCTGTTGTTCTACGGAAGGGATTGGAACATATAAACCCCACCCTTGTAGATGCCACGGTGAAAATGAATAATTATATATCTGATATACATGAATACGTAATTATATTACTTAAACGAAGAAATATTTTTTCCCGTCAAAAATGAATGTTTCCTTTTAGGTTATTCACCTCAAATGGACTAAGTTTCCTCTCTGGAGTCAAAGTTAAAATATTAGTACAATGTCCACAGCCAATTCAAATCACATTTTGTCCCCAAAACACATTTATTTGGCTTCACTTCTTAAAGTTCTTTTTAATTCTTCAAATTTATACCATAAGCAATTTATCAGTTGGCAATTTTAAATATTAACAATTCATTTGAAAAAAATTCGAGTGAATAGAAGTGACTGAGAAAAAAATTACAAATTTGATTAATTACTACCATGAGCCTGAGTTGAAGGAAAACATCAACAAATTATGAAAATAATCCTTTTAAAATACAAGTCCTATACTATTATATAGGAGATAACATGTATCATCACCAACATTATGCCTTTTTTTTAAAAAAAAAAAAGTCATGATGAGATTGAAGTAAAATGCGATGCAAGTAAAACAAAAATACATACCATACAAATAAAACAATTACAATACACAAAACATAATTTCATTTGCAGTAACATTTCTTCACACAAAAAAACAAAATAAAAACTATAATCTTTAAAAAAATTCAATATGATGTATACTATTTCACAGAAACAAAAAATCAGTTATGCAGTTACAAATAAAGAAAGGAATTTAAGAGGCATTTTAATCCTAAACAAAACAATTCTACTTCCACAAAAAACACTACTCATATTTCTATGTTTTTTACTGAAATAATTAAAATTTAAAACATTTTGACAAATTGTAGTCATGGTTCGCATCAATTTAAGTTGCAGAATAGCATCCAGCATACGGAATTTTTTTTAAAAAAAATCAATTTCTTAGCAACATATTACTCTTATAACAGAAAAAGTATGCAAATTTTCCTGAGATTGAATTTATGGAGATATTTTGGGGTATATCAAAGAATCGGAATGCATGCCATTCGAAAATGGATTGAGTGAAGAACAAATATCATGCCCTCGATAAAGGGTTACGATTCCAAGAGAAAAAGAAAAGAGTTGCGATATTATTCTTTTGGAAGCATTTGATTTTAACCGTTGCGGGGGTGGGGGAAGACATTATGACTGACTTTCAGGTGTCATTCAGCGTTGCTGCCCCTTTTTTCCCAATCAAAGCGGGAACGTAAAAAATAGAATTTAGGGAAGAAACGCTAACCGCGCAAAAAGTATCGACTCACCTACAGATCCGACCGGCGAACAGCTTCTAGAGACGAGGAGTCCTCTAACAATACCCGCACGGTATCCTGTCCATTCTCAAGTCCACGACAGTGTTTTAGAGACCTTCTCTGCTCATCATATTCCCAAACGGGTTGGCAAAGAGGAAAAAAGAAAACAATCTACTCCAAAAGATTTCAGTGTGCTTCGAAAGATGCGAACGCGACACAATCTTCCAGTCTCTGCCAAAAAACGACAGAAACTGTGGAGAGGCAAGAATTCGCGTCGCCGCCAAGGCGCAGGGTTGCCGCCTACTCGCCAACAGGAAGCCAAGTAAGGGTCGCCAAAGACGCTGCCGGGGGGAACTTCCTATAAATCAAAGCGCGGTTTTTTTTATCAACGGAACCAGAGTGACTCAGATTTACGAGTAAAACGAATTATCTCAATTTTTAATTACCATTCGAAATCTGTAGTAAATTTTAGTGAAGAGTAGGTTTTTTTTGGTGAAAGAAAAAAAATGGCCAATAGAATAAACACCCGATTTCAATCACGTCTTTATTAACCAACGATAAATGAGCAGATTCGAGCGTATGTAAGCAATATTACAAGGAATTCTTTGAAAGCTCCTAAGTAAATAGAAATTCCAAGCAGTAAAATACAAAAATAAAAAGCAAAGAATACGACCGGAGGGAGATCTTTCGGCAAGAAAAGTTTGTTTGAACCAAGTGCTTCAAAATTGGAATTGAGCGCGCGCGCGCGAATAAACACTGATTAAAAAAAGATTCATTCTCCGGTGTCTTATTTTATTTTATTTTGAAAGCTAAACAAATGCAAAACATTGAAAAATGAACGAAAATAGCTATTTTAGAATATTCATTTTGAAAAAAAAAACAGACTTCACCCTTGAAGTCTTCTTACTTAATTCCAACTTATGTAGAATGAAGTCGTAGCATGAGTAAGTGTGTTGCTATTTTAATTTCTTAAATTGTAACTTAAAAAAAGAGGTGATAAAAAAACCCTTTTTCTTTTATGTTTGATAGCGAAATTTCCTTTCATCACGTTTCTGCTACTCTTCTCGTATATCCAGGCTTCTGAAAATGTGAGTCGCGTCTTCAGTGGTTTGAGTTTATTTTTATTAATCTTGCACGGGAAGAAACGCGAGGATTAATCGCGCCAGCCTTCCTAATTTTGAACCTCGGTCAAGTGACGAGGATGGCACCTGAGCTGAAACTCACTTTCCCCACTAGACTTATTGCAGAGATCGTAGAAATCCTGCTAAAATGAAATGTTTAGAAATCCATCAACTGTGAAAAACATCAAAGGTTTCCTCCTTGCATTACTGGATATTAATGTTTGTGTCAAAGGGGGATAAAGCACTTCCAGCTCCTGTTTCAGAAATACTTGGTTTTGTCTTTGAAATTTATGGTAAAAATAACACAAAATAAAAGAATGGCAAAAATTGTTCTCAAACACATTTGCTGTATGATCTCCTGCATCCGAAAATATTCTATCTCAGTACCTAGATTTCAAAAATATTTATTCAAAGGAAAAGGATTGCGAGTGTTTTAAATTATTTGAGAAGCGTCTGTAACTGTCTCTGTAGCCTCGTGGTTACGGTCACGGATTTGTGGGCGGCGTTACATAGAGGGAATGGTGCGTGTTAAATCTATCAAAGTCCTCCCATCGGCGTGGTGGGGAAGTTCGGATAGGAAGGGAGGGGGTGCCAGCTCAGGTGTCATCCTCGTCACCTGACCATAGTTCAAAATGACCAGATCCATACCAAATAACCCTCGTGTTGCTTTACAGTGCGACGTTGATAAACACTCATTCTCTCATCACTTATTTAAATATAATACTTTGATCTAATTTTCCTTATTATAGGATAATTTTCTGCCTAGCACTGTAACTGCTATCAAGAACAGACCCTCGACAGATTTAACGTGCATTGGCCCATCTACACGGCTGGTCTTCAGTGGCATCTGGTCTCGAACTCACGACACGCCAACCACGAGGCTACCAAGGCCACATCTTTGTTTGACAATTTTAAATAGTTTTTTTTAATTCAGCACACACACACACACACACACATATATATATATATATATCCATGCTTCCTTAAAATGCTTTTACTATTGCTTCGTATATTGATCAGAAAAATGCCCCGATTCCAGCTCAATTTTTATCTTCAATGCATTCATTCTCTGGCCGTTAGAAGCTCCTGGTAAATATTTTAAACGTTCAGCCAGAGAAAGTTTTACCATGATTATTTATTTTCACGTGAAACTAGACAGTGAATGAAAACGGAAATTTCATTTAAAAATTTTATGATGTTTTGTTAAACAAGTAAAAATAATTCTAAAATTAACAGACTTGCTGAAATATTAAATATGTTGAGTTCCGAAATCAAAATATAGTGGATAGGACTGCCGTTTCAAAACAAGGAAATAAAACAGTTAAATTTAGCACAGGTCAATAATTTTCTCTGGGCTGAATTTTCAAGGCGCATTGTCTATGCAAAAAAGGAGGAGGGAGAGGGATGAGAAAAAAAAAACGTGAAATGATGACGTGATCATATGACGGGGATGATTTCGAAACGTAAGCTGTTTGATTCGAAATCCTCCAGCTTCCTTCACAAACTTCATTTCATGCATAAAACTGAGTAGGAAAGCAAAAGAGTCTTAAGTTGTATATTGATATATATTTTCAAAAAATGATGACAACAAGATTCTATATTCAGTTTTGTCACACAGAGGCTATCAAAGGTCATCTCATAAATATTAGCTTAACGGTAGATGTGGTAAATTAAATTACAAAAAAAAAATAAGAATTTTTAGAAAAACTCTTGCTATAAGCAAATATTAAGAAAGCAAATATTATATTCCTTTAAAATGTATGTTGAATCTATTACCATTAAAAATGGTTGCAACATGCCTTGAAGTCTCTTCATACATCACCAATATCTAGAACAATATGACTTTTACAAACCTGCAAACTATTTTCTAAAACAATAGGATTCAAAACAGTTCTAGTCTGAATAAATCTAGGTTTTCCATTTATAGCATCCTTGCAAATTTAGAGGACATTGTCAAAATGTATCACTAATGATTCAGGAAATAAATTCCTTGATATCTAATGTATGCTACTTTCTGAAAATGACTAGAAATAAAATATTGGAAAAAAGTTTCATACATTTCAGTATGATGCCGAAAGTACACTGCGGGCCACCGTAAATGCAAAACCAAGAAAGACAAGAGAGAGCACAACAAAATTTATTTTCTAGTTAACATGTTGACCAAGTATCAAATGATTAAATTTATAGACTTCTGTGAAGTGTGGTTCCTGCCAGAATCAGTTGCCAGAGTAGCCGCCATTGTTGGAAATCACCGCTGCCACACACCTCGGCATTGATTCAAAGAGATTTTGGATGTGTTCTTGGGGTGTAATCTGTAATTGCAGCTGGGGGTGTAATCTGTAATTGCAGCTGGGGGTGTAATCTGTAATTGCAGCTGGGGGTGTAATCTGTAATTGCAGCTGGGGGTGTAATCTGGGTCAATCGTTGAGCAACCATGGACCACGTGTTTTCTATCGGCGAAAGATCCGGAGAGCGAGCCAGCTAGGGAAGCAATTCAATGTGGAGATTGTTGAAGAGCCTTTGGACAATTCGTGCCACGTGTGGTCGCGCATTATCCTGTTGAAATATGGCTGTGGCCAAGCCCCGAAGGTAAGGAAGGACAACTGGCTCCAACACCTCGGAGATGTAGCGCTGGCTGTTTAAAGTACCGGCAATGCGTACTAGAGGAGTGCGAGAGTGATATCCAATACCGCTCCATACCGTAATACTCGGTGCAGGACCAGTGTGGCGATGCATAACGCAGCTATTCAGCATCCTCTCTCCACGGTGTCTCCAGACTCGAATCCGACCATCGTGGTGTTGCAGACAGATGCGTGATTCGTCAGTAAAGACAACTTCCTTCCACTCTGCTGTAAACGGCGTCGAATGGTAGGCGCAGACACTGAATGATGCATTACAGACTCAATGTGCTGTGCTATGGTTCGTGATGTGACTGAGCGATCCGTCACTGCCATGCGCACAATTTGCCTGTCCTCACGTGAAGTGGTGCACTGAGGTGGATGCGATCGACCACGTCGGTCCGTCGTACCCTCCTGCATCCAACGGTCGCATATCTGCATTGCAGTTGTTTGTCCAACACGACGGTTCAGTCCGCGTAATTGCATCTTTTTTTTTTGTCGCGCATGCCATTTACCGACTGAGCATCTCCGCCAATGTTTTGATGTAACTCTCCGCACCAGTTGTTGTTGTAGCTTCCATCTTGGAACAGCGTGCGTATAGCACAGTCTCGTAAATAAACTATATACAGTCCAATAGTAACATCATTATTGAAAAACTCGAACCAGCGTTCACGAACATTTGATAATTACAACATTACATTTTTTGGAGCGTCCAACCGGAGTTAAAAAAAAAATGGATAAACTTAATAGATCAAAGCATGCAGTCAAAGGCACCATTACTAAATTAGAAACTTTCGTTGAAGAATCCAGAAATTATACTCCTACAAAACAAGATATTAAACTGAAACGTGTCCAAGAAATGAACAAAAAGATTGACGAATTGAAGGATCAGTACTATGAAACCAAAGGCATTAGTGATGCTGAACTAGCAGAAATAGAGGCTGACCTGCAGGAAATGGAGGACAGACTAGAGGATTTGTAGGTAAGAATTAGAGATATTCTCAATTCTTTAATTGCTAAATCCTCTCTTAGTTCTGTTCATAGTTGTGAAAATAAAATATCTCGAGCTAATTCTAAACAGAAATTAGAAATAAAACTTCCGGAAATACCTTTGCCGGTTTTTAGAGGTAGATACAACGAATGGCCTAATTTTAAATCGCAATTTGATAATGTTATAACTAGGAACAATGACTTGAACGAGTCACAAAAACTTTATTACTTGAAGGCGTCATTACAAGGTGACGCCAAATTACTTGAAACAGTGGATGATTCCTTTGAATCGCTCATGAAAGCATTAAAAACTAGGTTTGAAAACAAGCGTCTCCTAACTGAAACTCATATTAATGCTATATTAGAGAGAAATAGAAAAAATAACAAGTGAATCAGCTCGAGATATTAGATACATGACAAATATTTTAAACAAGAGTATCAGAGCTTTATAAAACTTCTAGGTTTTGAACGTAATAATTTATCCGATCTTTTATTGTTTAACATAATTCTGAAAAAAATAGACCGAGAAACTCGTAAACAGTTCGAGCAATCTATTGAGTCAAATGAAATTCCTGAATTAGATGAATTTATAAAGTTTTTAGAGAAAAGAAGCCAAACTATTGATAGTATTAATCGTTCTTCTCCTGTTACTCATAAGCAAAAACAAATACCCTTCAATAAAAGTAAAAATTTTCTTAATTCACATGATTCTTTAAATTCTTGTGTAATCTGTAAACTACCTCATTTGATTTACAAGTGCAGTGTTTTTCAAAATATGAAAGTATCAGATAGATTTAATCATATAAAAAGCCTCAATTTGTGCATTAATTGCTTAGAAAAACGCCATAAAGTTAAAGATTGCAAATTAAAAAATTCCTGTTCCGTTTGCAAGAAGCGTCACCACACATCGCTGCATATATTTGAAACCAATCCTTCCCCCCCCCCCCGGGCACACAACGTTAGCTAACGAGCTCCGCCCCCCAGCGGAAGACCAAAGGTCAACACCCTCAGAACACTGTAATACTTTTGCCAACTCCTCAAAAGAGAAAAGGAAGAACGTTTTGCTCCCAACTGCAGTAGTTCACATGAAAGGGGGAGATGGTCAGCTGTTCCCCTGCAGGGCGATTTTAGACTCGGGGTCTCACCTTTCCTTCATTCGACAAAGGCAGGCTAATAAGCTAAAGCTGAAAAAATAAACGCATCTGTTTCGGGATTAGGGGAAATAACGCTTAAAGTTAAACAGAAAGTAAATGCAGTAATTCAAAGCAAAAATGAAGGTTTTTCAACAGCATTAGATCTATTAATCGTCCCATTTATTACTACAGCATCTATCCATCGCATGGATACATCTGAAATAAAAATTCCTTTGAACATTGATCTCGCAGATAAAGATTTTGGTATTCTAGGAGAAATAGATTTGCTTATTGGGTGCGAACTTTTCTTTGAATTATTAAGACCTAATCAACTTCGATCGCCATGCGAAAAATGGCTGTTTCAAGAGACTGTTTTCGGTTACATTGTTGTAGGGACCTCCGATAAATTTGAGGGAAAATCATATTGCGGTTTAGCAATTAATTCGGAAATAAATTCAGATAGTCTTAATCAACAATTGCGAGAATTTTGGGAAATTTAAACGGTAAATGAATCATCCAAGGAATATAGCTTAGAAGAAGAAATTTGTGAGACTCAATATCAAAACACTCATTATCGCAATGAAGAAAGGCGCTATGTTGTACACACAATTACCCTTTAAAAAGGATCCAAACTGTTTAGGTAATTCAAGGTTCTTGGCTGAAATTCGCTTGAATCAACTTTGGAAAAAACTTTCAAAAAATAATGAATTGCAAACTCTTTATAAATCTTTTTTACAGGAATATATGGACTTAAAACACATGCAATTAGTAGTTGACCCCCTTGAAACAAATATCTCTTATTTTCTACCCCATCATGGAGTATTTCGCCCCGTTAGTAAAATGACGACACTTTGAATGATATTTTATATAAAGGCGAGAATTTGCAGCAGGATTTATTTTCAATTCTCTTGAGATTTAGGCAGCACACCTTTGTCTTTATAACATATATTTCAAATAGGTTTAGACAGATTTTAATTAACCCTGATCATCGAGATTTGCAGATGATTTTATGGAAAGACAGTGCTGATGATCCTGTAAAAACGTACAAACTCAACACTGTAACTTACGGGACTACTTGTGCACCCTATCTTGCTACCCGGACTATTCAGCAATTAGCTAGAGACGATGGAGAAAATTATCCTTTGACTGCAGCATTTACAATTAGAGACATTTATATGGATGACATATTAACTGGAAGTTCAGACTTTCAAGAGTTTCAACTACTACAATCAGAATTAATTGGACTATTTAAAAAAGTGGGTATGTGTCTTCATAAGTGGTGTAGCAATACCCCAGAAATATTAACTTCAATACCTAAAGAAGAGCAACCTTGGGACTTCCACTGCCAGTCGTCAGACAAAACAATTAAAACTCTAGGAGTCATTTGGAATCCACAATTTGATTATTTCTCTTTTAAGACTGTCGTGAACTGCCAGGATTCTTACACAAAAAGAGAAGTTTTATCTATTATTGCACGTTATGGTGCAGTACTGTATGTTCAATCGATCTCAGAAGAGGATGTATCTTCAAGACTCTTGTGTAGCAAATCCCGTGTAGCACCGGTGAAACTAATCACTATCCCTCGTTTGGAATTGTGTGTTGTTGGCACAGCTCCTGGAAAAGGTTCTGCATTCCCTGACACTGCCTATTCAGCAAATAAAGTTGTGGACGGACTCTAACATTGTATTAGCCTGGATTCAATGATCCCCTGAGCAGCTTAAGGCTTTCATCGGCAATAGAATCAAAATAATTCAGAGACTAACCAAGAACTGTCAATGGAATCATGTGTCATCCTAATGATAACCCTGCCGATCTAATATCACGTGGACTGAATGCTTCGGACATCTCTTCTAAGTAACTTTGGTTGTATGGTCCAGATTTTTTAAAGGAAGAACGCAGTGTAAACCCAATTGACATCGAAATGATTACTTCGGACAGAGACTACTTAAAGGAACTTAAACCACCTGCAGATGGGCTTTTAACTTCTTGTAAATTCTTTCTTATAGATGATCTTTTAAAATGTTCTAATACATCATTATACTAAACTGTTGCATATTTTGAGTTATATTTTCAGGTTTATTAAGAACTGTAGAAATCCTAGTGTAAAAGGGTCTGGTCAATTACATTATAGTGAAGTGAATGAAGCAGAATTATGGCTGATTAAAAATCTGCAAACCTCTGCTTTTAAGGAAGAAATCGATGCTCTAGCTAAAGGTGGTTGTATTTCTCAAAAAAATGTAAACTTTTCTCTTTAAATCCATTTCTAGATGGCAATCAAATTTTAAGGGACGTTTGCAGAATTCGGATTTAACTTATAGTCAAAAGCATCCAGCTATACTCCCTGCGGATCATCTTCTCACCAAATTAATTATGATAAATATACACATTAGAAATTTTAATTTAGGTCCTCAATCTTTGCTATATTGCACAAGACAAAAATTTTGGCCTCTTCGTGGCAGATCAATAGCCAGGAAAATTGTGCATGAATGCGCAGTTTGTTTTAAAAATACACCTATTGTAGCAAACCAACTTATGGTTTCTTTACCTCGAGAGAGAGTAAATCCTAGTTATCCTTTCTTGCATACCGGAATTGATTATTGTGGACCCTTTTTCATAAGGTATAAACACCAGAGAAAGGGCACTTACCAAAAGATATATGTAGCCATTTTCGTTTGCTTAGCCTCAAAGGCCGTCCATCTCGATATTGTCTCGGATTTGACCACAGACGCCTTCCTTCCTACATTGAAGCGTTTTGTGGCTAGACGCGGGAAATGTGCTACTATATCCAAGGCCGATCCTAGGGTATCGGCCGCCCTCGTGCAAACACATAATGTGCCGCCCCCCTAAAGAAATGTTCATATATTTTGACTAATACTTAATGTTGACGTTAAAAACTCATCTACTTATATAAGAAAAAAAAACATTAATAAAAAAACTCAAATAAACAAGTGCAAAACTTTATTTTTTAGACAGGTTAAATAGCGTTATAATATACAAGTTATAATAGCGACATAATATACTTTTAACAAAATAATAAACCAACAAAATATTACTTTTAAAATAAAAACATATATTTTATAATTATATTTGCAAAACGACAGAATTTACTCAGAAAATACGATCTAATAATTAAAAAAAACTAAAAAACACGCTTTTATACTGAATCGAACTAAAAAGTAAGAAAATAATTCTTAAAATAAGAATAAAATGATTAACATGAAAATTAATATCCCCATTGGGGTAAAAGCGTGGGGTACTTTTTACTACATTTTTACCCTAGCTCTGAATAGAAGTTATAGATATTATAACAATTGATACATTTATAGAACACCCCACGCTTTTACCCCAATGACATTAATTTTCCTGTTAATCATTTTATTCTTATTTTAAGAATTATTTTCTTACTTTTTAGTTCGATTCAGTATAAAAGCGTGTTTTTTAGTTTCTTTTAAACTATAATTTATTTTTCATTTTTTAGTTCAAACTACAATAAAAGCGTGTTTTTTAGTTTTTTAAACTATCAACTATTCATAGTTGAATTTATCCTTGAGTTTGATATTTGAAGCTGAAATTATATATACGTGGCTGTGGAATTAGTCTTTTTCTACAATGGATATTTATTAACAGGTCTGAAGGGTATTTATTCTCTCCGTTTACGGGGCCTCAGATGAGTCCCGTATCGTTATATTAGATTCCGTCTCGGTAGAACAGGTCAAACAAATAAAAGTGTTAAGAAGAAAAAATTCGAATTAAAAAAAAAAAATTTAATGTACCATGTTTTTATAACGGACTAAAAATTATTAAATTCCTCCTTTTCTTTTTTCTTTTCTCACATTTTCATGCATTGTCATTCACTTCTGAGCTATGGTTCAAATTTCAAGTCTCTAGCTCATCGGAAAGTCATACAGTTTAAAATCAATTACAAAATTCCACCCGGACAGATATTACAGAAAGTGAGTTAATAAAAACATGGTAATATTAAGTGTCAATCGTTTTTTCAACTTTTAAACGTATTGCTATAATGTTCATTCGTATCATCACTTCTGAACGTATTGCTTTATAAAAATATAAAAATATTTAGCGGTTAGAACGTAAATTATTTTTTTTTCACATGCACGAGCCTTTTTTTTTATTTTCGTTTTCAGAAAAATGTTTATATTATGGTATGAAATTGCTAACACCCACCCACCCTCCCCTTTCTCACATAAAGAACACGTTTTTTTGTTTTATTTCTTTTAACGCGAGTGTATTTTATACTTGCATAAAATTAGCTTTAAATTTAAAACACTGGCTTTAGGCTTACACCTTATTCTTTTAGTCGCCAAATCTGAAAATGTTGTTGAAATTATTTGCCAAATCTCAAAATGGTATATGGAACTAGTCGCCAAATTTAAAAATAGTACATGCAATAAGTTTCCAAATCTAGAAGTGGTTTATGGAATTGTCGCCCAAATCTGATTATCTTTATTCCTGACGATCCTGAAAAGGACAATGGAACAAAATTAGGAAATTATTGTATTGTCATCGGTCCTTGACAAATGTGTAAAATTTCGAATTAATTTGACCTTTTCAAGCGGGTAAAAATCGAGCTCCAAGATTCCGTTACATGCAAGTGAAACTTATCAAAGCGTATAAAAATAAATACTAAGGCATAAATCTCGTGAAACGAAAAGTATATAAATCAGTCCTTCTACAAAGACTAAGTAATAAATCATACCGTAAAATCCAGTGCATAACGCGCACTTTTAACTCAAAAAATAAGATGGTAGTTTACGGGTACGCGTTATACGCCGTGTATAAAAATGAGAGCTTTAAAAATACAAAAAGATGAGCATAGAAAAAATTAGACTTTTACATATATCGAAATACTGTTAATGTGAAAGAAATAACATTCCTTATGAACTTAAAGGGTTGTAGTTCTAAAAGTACACCATTTTTTACTAAAACTTGGAATAATACCTCGAATAAAGGACTTTAAAACATATAAGAGCATTGCGCACGCGTGGTTCAGGTTTCTTCGCAAAAAAGGGTGTGCGTGTTGTACGCGGTGAATATACCTAAAAACTAACAATTGCAGCTAGAAAGTATATGGGAGCGTTATACGTCGGATTTTACTGTAACTATAAAATAACTTTTCTGGCTTTCTGAGAAGCAAATTTGTTAATAGTTTCGGTTAAATAAATTTTTGCAGAGATTTCTGATTCAATTGAGGTTATGGCCAATTCTGAAAGCCTTTCTCGTGTCATACTATTTCTCAAGTAATTTTTAATGATTTTAATTTACTGAAACTTCTTTCACCTGAAGCTACAGAAACAGGTAAGGTTAAAAAAATTCTTATTGCTTGAGCAAAATTTGGAAAACCGGGAATAAGATCATTTTTTACCATAATTTCTAATATCTCAGTTGGCTGTTTTTTACCAGGAAAAATATCTTTGAATGAAGTTATTTCAGTCAGGCTTTCATGAGATCATCATTAGAAATGTTGTGAAACCCATACAGGAAGCAAAATATTGAATTACACTCAGATAATAAGATAAATCTTTCATTTACTGCAGAGATCGTGTGATCAAGAATTGCAAAATAGAAATTAGTCTTGAATTGCTGAAAGGGATTTAAAACTGGCTCATCCCTGGCCTCGTAATCAAAGAAACGCACCTTTTCTTAGCTTCGAGATGGAAAATTCGGGATGAATACCTAAATCTGTAGCAAGTATTGTTGCTGAATCAACAAATATTTTTAAATTATCGTCAGATCTTTGGAAAATTAAATATTTTTTAAGATTATCTAAGCCTTTAATGCGTTCCGCGATGTTTTATTTAGGATTTTGAAGCATTTTACTCAATACATTAATTCTTGATAATAAACCTTGCCAAATTAAAGTTGAACATAAAAATTTAAATGTTTCAAGTCTTTTAATTATTGAGTGTAAGAATATGGATTATTCATTAACAAATACCCATTCCTGTTAAAAATTATAGCAAATTACATAAAATAAATTATTTGTAGCATTCTTCAAAGTCTTCGTAAAAATAAAAATCTCAAAAAAAAAAAACCTGTTCAGTTATCCAATTTTGTAAGAAAATCCTGTTTTAAAAAATTAAATTTAAAGTTTCAATTTTTAAACATTTCGCACTTATTTCCTAAATAAATTATCAGGACACATGCTTACATGTGAGTTTTCTTTTTTAAATTAGCTTGACAATATGCCCAAATTTTTTCTACTCTTTTAGAAAACACCCTGTGTAACATTTCATTCATTCATAAATTTAATTAAGAGCTTTTATAGAAGGCATTATCCTCTAAAATGTGAAACAGAGACCGGGGATAGGAGTTAGTGAACATTATATCAAAGGATCAAAAGAATAAAATAACAGTTTTGTACTTATCACAGATAATACACTACAGTTCTGATTTAAACAAAAATCAACCGCAGTACCTTTCACTAAAACTTAATAACTACTTACATTTATCTTGATCTTGTTACCACCAATATTAGTGTATGTTAAATCAAAATTGAATGAACATATTGAAATAAGAATGGTTTTTCGTATTTTTCCTTATATGTACTGGTCAAGTTGTGGCGGGTGCTTACGCGTTTCACTAACCTTCTCTCAAAATCTTTTAAGATTGTATTTATTTTAACCAATCCCCGCTGAGAGCTAAAAGTGTGACTTATGCAAATAAGATAGTTTCGGGTTTAGCGAGTTCGAAAGAGATATAAAAGGGAGAAATGAAATGAAGAGATGAGGATGACTACGTGTTTTGATAGAGGAGTTAACTACGAGATTGATTAAGAAGGTGATTCTAGGAGATTAGTTTAACTAAGTGAAGTTTGTTAGCTGAAGGAAGATTATTGAAAAAGCTTCATTAATTCGGTTCGGACGTAACTGAAGATATCAAGGATAGAAGTCGCTCTATAGATCCTTCAAGTAGTCAAGAATCCTGTCTTAAAGAGATATCAGGTCTGTGTGATTTTCCTAAATTAAGTTATAAATGCGTAGTTTGATTGTATGCGTTATCCGCCGGGGTTTCAGTTAGCGTTCCGTCGTTCATAATTGAATTCTGAGCTCACTCCACTGTAATTTGTTGTTCTTAAAGTTTGATTAATATTTGTGTATTTCTATCATAAGGATTAATAAATAATAGTGATTTATTATTTACGTAGTTGTTAATTATGAATCCAACATACCCAAATTTAGATAATGTGCAAAGGGGAGTTAATAATCATAGGGGTAATGAGAGACTACGACAAAGTTGCACAAAAAAAAGCCGATGCCGCATACCTTTAACTTTGTCGAGATAATGTAGGCTTCTAAGGATGCTTTTGCCATGTCATTAACGATCAAATTTAAAGAGTGGCTACTACATGACAAGTAGATTGTGGATTGAACCCCTGATTTATATTGGCTTTGTTATCGTAGGCCTGTCCCCCACATATCTAGCAAATTTAGCCCTAGTTTTTGAAGTTTCTCAGCTGTTATATCTGAAAGTTCTTTTCCAATCAATATTTTAACTAAAAGGAAACCTAAAAAATTCTTTTATTTTAATGGTAACTTCATTAAGATAAGATTTCTCAATGCATACATATCTTACCAGAAATGTCATTTGTTCGATCTTACTAAAATCAGAGGCGCAATATAAAATTATCTAATAACATTTGGCTTGTTCATTTTTATGAACAATATGTAGTTTAAAATTCTCATATAGAAGAGAAATTATTTCGTTCTGAGTATTTTTCCCTAGATAGTGTATTTAGCTTCTTCCCTTTTTAGCACTCTTCGAGTGCGCTCCTCTATTACTGGATCAAATTTAGCAAATAATTGAATTATTTGTAAAAAATCACCATTATATATTGGAATTAAATTTGTCCAAATTTGCAATAAGTAAGTGTGACAAATTTAATTTGTCACACTTATTGCAAATTTAATTTGTCACACTTATTGCAAATTTAATTTGTCACACTTATTGCAAATTTAATTTGTCACACTTACCCCGAAGGGCTAAACAATTTTGAACCAGTACCTTTAACGTTGCTACAATACGTAGAAGCAAATCGTACCAATAATAGTAATAGTAAGTCTTTTCGAGTCACTGTCAATTGTTTTAGAGCATTGTAATCGCTGACTGAATTCAATCCAAGACTTGTGGCTTTCATTATGGTTTTTTGATGTTTCGTGTTCTTTTAAATATCAACGAGATGTTTCTAGCTTTTAAAATATTCCATGGAAAGAGAGCTAATGACACAGACAAAAAGTTTGCTGCAAAAACAATATGCACAGTTTTTTGTAACGGTTTAATGATTTACGCGTAACCTTTTCACCGTTTTTGAAAATTTTGGTATAACAATATGAGCTAAATGTTCGACCGGCGTCGTCATAAGGAAAATATACTTTGTCAATGGCTTATAGAGGGTTCTTGTTTTACTAAAAAAAATATCTATCGGCGTCTGATAGAATAGCTGGCCAGGTTCCTAGATCTGAATTAAATATCATTGTTAGAGTATTGTGATTTTAGGATTTTTTTTGGAGGAGTTCCTACAACAGCAGTGTGACCGCGGTAGCCTAGTGGTCAAGGTATCGGATCGTGGCTGGCATGTCACGAGTTCGAGCCCAGTATCACTAAAAACTCGCTGTGTAGAGAAGCGATGCAGGTTAAATCTGTCGAGAACTCAAACGTCCTCCCTTTGGTGTGTGATAGTTAGGAGAGGGGTGCCACCTCAGGTGTCGTCCTCATCACTTAACCATGGTTCAAAATGACGAGGTCCGACGCCAAAAGCCCTCGTGTATCTGAACAGTGTGACGTTAATATATTCAGCCATTCACCCTACTACAGCAGTGCCACTATCTATTCTGTTTATTTGATCTGCAACGTCCTAATCATGAAAGTCTAAATCTCATTCTATACTGCTTTCCTTTTTTTCTAGTGTCTCATAAGTAATTCGGTAAACTTGCGGCCTGTTTTTTAAAATGGGCTTGTTTTTTTCGAGTCTTATTCTTTTATAATGGCCACCTGTTAGTTTCTTTACGCCCTCCCTCGGACATTCTAAAATTTTCAACAACATATATATCAATTAAGTAGAGAAAGTATAAAAATAATTGATAAATTGCAATGCTTTCATACAAAAATTTTTTAATTCATCAAAAATTGACTCATTTGAATAAAATTCGATATATTTGAGATTTTCCAAAATCTTATCGTAAATTTAAAACAGAAAATAAAAAAGTCCCTATTTTACTTTCGTTGAAACACTCTTTCTTTTAATTTATGTTAATGCATTGTGACGTTCCTGCAACACAGCTGTGATGCGGCTTCTTTGTGGGTATGGCCACCCACACCTGCACCCTTAAAAATATTGCGTGGTCTTGTCTTAAACCCCTCTCTGTCCACCAACCGGATGTAATTCGAAGCTAAAGACACGGAAACCGCTGTCATCCCCGAAGCCTAGAGAGGGCAGGGAGAGAGAAAGAGATGGTCTGAAAATTTCACCGAAGACGAACGCCAGAACCCCCTTCCATCATAAAATAACAGAACTTGGACTCTAATAATCTAATTACAAAGTTAATTTCAATGTAAATCTGTAAATAATAGCTGTGACGTGTGTGTGTAATTAAACTTAACATTTAAATTAACCAATATCACGTTACCTTGATATATCTCAAACGTAAGATTTTTCAAAATTAAAATTATTAAGTCTGAATTTTTTTAATTTTCCTCACACATATACATCTGTACATAGCACGCACAGAAGATAGAAGGGATTGAAATAAATTTAAATCTAAAAAATATAATGTCCTACAGAAAAAATACTTTCCGTTTTTCTTATTAATATAACACTAGAAATTTATAATCATAATAAATACTAAAATTAACACTTATAAAAATACTCAAAAAGACAACAATATTTAAAATAATAATATGAAATGCATCATATTTCTCAATCGAACAAATTCCCGTCTTTCAGCTTCTGCAAAGAATGTCATTTCGAAATATTTTTAATAACATTTAAATCTTAACACATGTAGTCTCATTTGAAAATAAATTTATAATAATGAAATAATGGTGCTAAATTTATTTCTAGATTGAAAAAGAAGGGAACATTTAAGTAACTCAACTGTTATTGACCTAATTCCCAAACTTTAAATATTCCGAAAGAATATTTAAGAAATGCCTTTTCGATATTTCTATCAGCAATAATGCAATTACTTTAAAAATATACCTATAATTACAAAATAATATTATTAAACTTCTTTTGTATAAAAAGAGAGAGGGAAAAAAACCTATCTAAAAACACATTTGTTATATTGACTTAACTTGATAATTCAGAAAAATGATTCATGTTGAAAAATTCAGAAAAAAAAATATCAAAATTTACAATAAACAAGACAAATAAAGCACATTTTTTCAATACTGGGAACAGCTATGAAGATTGTGCAATGTATAGTTCCAAAAGTGGAAGCTCTCTTACGAAAAAAAAAGGTTGCGTCAACAATATTATTTGGATTTAATTCAAAGATAAAATTTTATGATTCATATACTTTTAAGTATAACTATGGGTATAAATTCAACTTTTCACTTTTTGATCCCGCTGTAGGTTCTTACATAAATTCATCAACGAAGAATTCCTCACACCCAGGCATATAATTACTCAATTCATCTTCAGTGGCGAAAGATTTTATTAAGTTTTTAGAAGCCACACGGCACACACAATTAAAACCAATATAAAAAATATACTATTATTAAAAATTAAAATATTTGCACGCCATTTTTATATCTCAAGCTACAGGGTGTAGCCGACAACGCGTTTTCCGCCATTGTGTTTCTTCCTCATCTTTTTTCTATTTTCTCCCGATGGCAGCGCCACCTATATAGTTTTGTTTTGATCCGGCAAATCTTACAGTATATATACACAAAATAATTTCATTGATATTAAAATAAGCTAGTTTTCTTTTAGTTCAGTGAACTTTTCAGTTAAAATCGTTATTCACTTACGTGATTTTATTTTTTGCGCAATTTATATATGTATATAAACCAAAAGATATTTTATTAAACTAAATATATTATTTTTATAATCCGCCTTTTCATAAAAGCAAGCGGCCGCGGTAGCCAAATGGTCTAGGCATCGGATCGTGGCTAGCATGTCAGGAGTTCGATCCCAGTACCACTCGAGACCCGCCGTATAGGGGAGCGATGCACGTAAAATCTGTCGAGAGCTCAAATGTCCTCCCGTTGGTGTGGTGTGGTAGTTAGGAGAGGGGGGGGGGCAGCTCAGGTGTCGTCCGCGTCACTTGACCATGGTTCAAAATGACGCGGACCGTCCCCAAAAGCCCTCTTGTAGCTGAACAGTGGGACGTTAATATTCACTCACTCATTCATAAAAGCAAATATAATAAGATATTTTTAACACTTTATCTGAATACGGTAAAAATATAATGGTACCTCCAAATAAGGAACCTGACACAATGTCTTAATTCCAGAAATTTAAACCCACAAGACCAGACATTATGTATTTTATCCTTTAATGCTAAGCAAATTAATTTAATTAGAAATTTAGGCTATATCTTTCTTTAAATAAATGATATACAAATAAGTATTTTAGTCATAGGGGTTTTCCCCCCTTTATTTTGAAGTTAATGAAAAGTTAAAGTTCTTAGTTGAAAAGTTTTATTGATGAATAAATGTTTGAAATGAGCAGTAAAATCTTGTATTTACAGAAAGCTACGGAAAATACTCCATTGTACAGATCTTTTTGAAAGCCTGTGCATTGTGTCAGCCTAAGCACGCATTTTTATTTTTATGTAAATCCAAAGAAAACGCGAGCCCATGAGGTACAATCGCTATTTTATGCATTCTGTTTTGTCTATAAATTGAAGCGTCGAACATACAGTGTTGTGCTTCCCCCCCCCCTCTAATAAGTTTTTTTTTGTTTAACATTTATAAACCCCGTGCACCACGCAATGTATAACACGGGGGCATACAACATAGACAAGAGAAAGGATTACAACACAAACATCCATGCCTTCTCCGGGATTCGAGCCCAGTCCCTACGGCACCGCAGTCAGCTTCACTGGCCACTATACCGGATGGGCGGCCTCTATTAAGTTACATCGATTTATTAGGCTAACACTTTAATTGATTTATTTAAAGAAAAACACAAACTATACTACTCTCTCTCTTGTTTTTGAGATCCTAAAATTTTACCAAAAAAAATCATTTATTTTTCTCTTATCTTTGAATTATTTTTTTAGTTTCACTTTAATTGAATGTTCCTAAATGAGATGTAAATATATAAGGTCCATATTCTAAGAGAACGACATCAACATTAATTGAGCCTATTTCAAAGTGTATCTTACAGGAGGTACTACAGAATGTGTATTTTAATGTATATCTTAAAAAATAAATAATAATTCAAAATTAAAAACATAATTACCTGTTGCTATTTCATACGATCTAAATCAAAGAGATTGATTTGTGCCTTCTTCGAAAAGGAGTCTGTTGATGGCAACGATCACAAGTCAAGTAACTTTACTCAAGAGTAAAATAAAACATCTCCAGTTGCTAGATATCTTCCAAAAATTCTAATTGACTCTGTCCCTTTTAAGTTAGCTGACATCGGACATTCTGTGTGTGGGGGGGGGGGGGGAGAATGTCCATTCTGACCTCACTCCCGATGGGGAGAGGATTGACATAAGAAAATAAGAGAAAGCGTATCAAATTTCATGATTTAACATACACATCAGCTTTGAACTATTCAAGGTTCAACACATAAGAAAACAGACATCAATGTATACAGTACGAAATAAATAAATAAGATACTTAAAATATAATACCAAATTCACGATACTAAATACAAATATATAACTGGACATCGCAAAAAAGATATATCAAATACATATTTAACAATAAATTCTATCAGTAAGCCAATCAAATATTTAATGTATATGTAAATGCAAGTAATTTTTCCCATCAAAATACATTTATAAATAAGAAAGCGTGAACGATAACGTTTTAGCAGATGTAATTTTTAATTGTTCATAAAAATGAAATATTAAAGAACTGCAATTTGCCGAACGCCGCTCTAAAAGAAATATTCTGTTTTGTGCACATTTGAGTCATCCTTAAAGTAGTAATACCATAAGTAAAACAAGATAATCACCGTTTTTCCCTTTATATCAGGCCAGTGAAAATCATTCCAAGATAAGCGTATCTATACTTGTATCCCGAGGCTGGGTGCCAATTTACTTGTTACAACAAATCACCCCGTAGTACAATTTTACAAAAGATAAAGTCTTTTTTACAAATGTGTGATATCGTCCCTTTTATAAAAGATATAGTCGCTTTTACAAAAAATGTAGTAGTTACAAATTTTATTAGTAGCGGTCGATATTTCACACACACAATACAGTCTATAAAATGATTATGTGTTCCAGATTTCTAAAGCATGAAAAAAATATTTCAGAGAAAATATTTTCATACAAATTTTTTTGAAACAAAAAAAAAAAATGTACTTTTCAAATTAGGTCCAAATGCCGCCCCGGACATGCGTCCAGTTTTCCCAGCCCTAGAATTGCCCTTGCTGCTAACATAGAAAAATAGTGAACACGGTAACGGGCTAAGTGGATCAGGTGACATGAAATTATTCTTCAACTAGGAAATAGAGAATACATAAAAGTGGACAACATTTAGGACAACATTATTTTTTAACTATAGTACTAAAGTACCATTAAGTGCATACAACATAAAAACGAAATTAAGAATTTCGCTAACATTAATAATACTAGATGAAGTGTTTTTCTAACAGGCATTGCAATAAAAATAATTTGATCAAAAGAAGCTGCAAGATTTTTTTCTCAAATAACTTGATACCAAGTAAAGCAACAAGAAACTGCCTTTTAATAGAGGTACAACACTTACACTAGAAAGGAAATTGGGCATTGTTTATATAAGCGTTGTAAACCATTAACACAAAAATCACTTCTTTCAACTATTTTGTTTTTCAAAATTGTAAAGCTATTATTAAATTGAAAAATTTTGTTTTCCCTAAATGCATATTGAATTCAAACGTTCGTGTCTTAGGTAATTTTACCCATACTAGATGCTTTCGCAAAAATCCTTTTTGAGATCCCTTTGTTAAGCATCGATCCAATGCACCACTAGTTCCACTGATAAGCAAAACAAAATAGGTTTTCTATTGCGGTATTGCCGGATCTGCCTCGAATTTTAATTATGAAATGGAAGATGTGTATAAAGAGTAGGCATTAATGGAGAATGGACTAATGAACTCTACACTAACTCTAGTTTTCTTGAACTATGTTATGCTATCGGGAAATCCGGACTTATGTTGATTTTCATCAACTATTCAACATATTTAATCGATTTTTAAAAAAAATTATTTTGAGAAATTGCAAGAAACTTTGTTTGATCTATAGATTTGTGAAGGGTGCTTACGCGTTTCACTAACCTTCTCTCAAATCTTTAAAGACTTTATTTATTTTAACCAATCTCCGCCGAGAGCCAAAGGTGTGACTTATGCAAACAAGATAGTTTCGGGTGTAGCGAGTTCGAAAAAGATATAAAAGGGAGAAATGAAATGAAGAGAAAAAGGATGACTACGAGGTTGATTAAGAAGGTGATTCTGAGAGATTAGTTTAACTAGTGGAAGTATATTCGCCGGAGGAAGACTATTGAAAAAGGTTCATTAATTCGGTTCGGGACGGAACTGAAGATATCAAAGATTGAAGCCGCTCCTTAGAACAATCCAGTATTAGAGAAACCTGCCTTAAAAAGGTATCAGGTCAGTTATTTTCATAAATTAGATATAAATGCGTAGTTTGATTGTATACGTTATTCTCCGTGGTTTCAGTTAGTATTCCGTCGTTCATAAACGGGTTCTTCTCACACTCCACTGTAATTTGTTGTTCTTAAAGTTTGATTAATATTTGTGTATTTCTCTATTAAGAAAGGTCAATAAATAATATTGATTTATTAATTAAGTAGTCGTTAATCATGAATCCGACATACCCAAATTTAGAAAATATGCAAAGGGGAGTTAATAATCATAAGGGTAGTGAAAGGCTACGACAGATTTATAGGCGGCCTGCGGCCACCCCTTGTTTGGGCCGCCCTCGTGCGGTGCACGCGCTGCACACCTGCTAGGATCGGCCCTCACTATATATATATATCATCAGATAATGCCAAAAACTTTGTTGGGGCTAATCGAGAATTAAAAAGCTTACATAATCTCGTAAAATTTCCTGATAAAAAGCTTTCTTCTTATCTCTCTTCCGAAGGGATTTCTTGGAACTTCATGCCACCTAGAGCTCCAAATTTTGGGTGGCTTTGGGAGGCAGGAATGAAATTGTTCAAATTTTATTTAAAAAGAGCTGTAGGAATTCTAAAGATGACTTTGGAAGAATTCTTAACTATAATAACACACATTGAAGGAATTCTAAACTCCAGACCAATAACTCCTTTATCAGAAGATATTGACAACTTGGAGGTGCTAACTCCAGGACATTTTTTGATTGGAAGACTCATCACTTCCATTTCTGAACCAAATTTGTTAGACAAGTCAGAAAACACACTTTCTCGGTGGCAAAAATTAACAAAAATAGTTCAACATATTTGGATAAAATGGTCTCGTGACTATTTAAACAATTTACAGCAACGAAACAAATGGCAATTTCACAAAGATAACGTGAAGTTAAATACAATGGTCCTAATAAAGGATGATAACCTTCCAGTAAATAAATGGAACTTAGGTCGCATTATAAAGCTATTTCCTGGTATGGATGGAAAGGTTCGCGTAGTAGAAATAAAAACTAATAAGGACAATATTAAACGCAGCATTGGGAAAGTGTGTATTCTGCCCTTGGACAATTAATATGTAACTTGTGAACTTAATGTTTTTTTTATTTATGTAAAGTATCATTTGTTTTTTATGTTTTATATGATATTTGATTTATGCAATTTTGTATATTGATTGAATGTAATTCAACGGGGGGAGGATGTTCAGTCCGCGTAATTGTATCTATTTTTTGTCGCGCATGCCATTCACCGACTGAGCACCTCCGCCAATGTTTTGATGTAACTTTCCGCACCAGTTGTTGTTGTAGCTTCCATCTTGGAACAGCGTGCGTATAGCACCGTCTCGTAAATAAACTATATACAGTCCAATAGTAACATCATTATTGAAAAACTCGAACCAGCGTTCACGAACATTTGATAATCACAACATTACAACGACTACCGATTTCCCTGAAAGATAATCCACAATCCACTCTATCCTTCCTCTGTCAAACTCGGATACTTGATCAAAAGCTGATCGCTGTTTTCAACGAGACATAACTGATCTTTAAAAAAAACCACAAGAAAACACAATTGCCGAACTTGAAATCGTTGAAATAAATCTCCAAGCCTTAAATAGCGCTTTGAGGTGGCGCCACAGGCGTGCGTGATGTGTGTCTGCGCTGAAATTCTAATCATTTGCATATCTCACCTCCGCTAATGCATGTTGTAAATTTCATGTTATTTGCGTGCTTCCTTCAGGGTGTTGTATTTACGGTGGTCAGCAGTGTATTTAAAATATTCGAGATGGTCTTTGATTTTAACAATTTTCTTTTTCAGTGCTGTATTTTTAGCGTTACGGGAGTATATTTTCACATAAACAGTCACTCCTTTTCTTAAATTATCTAACATTAACTAATTTGATTTATTATTCCAACATCTCCCTATATGGAGAGGTGAGTTTAAAATTCCCAAAACATATCTTCGTAGTTCATCTTAAATATTATGATCAATCTCAATGCATTTTCTATTAATCTTTGAAATGTATGTGACATTCGTTCAGATCTAAAAAGGAAATTTAAAAATAAAGTATCTTCGATGTATTTTTTATAAGTGAAAGCATTAATGCTGTTGAAAACATTTAATCTTCATTCCTACATGTTTAATCGCAAATGTGCTTACAAGTTTTACTGTAGTTGGTTATATTTTATCTAGATACATTATTTTCTTCTGTTTTGTCAATATGAATTAATTTCTTAGTCATTCATTAAAATTTAAACAAGTAAGTAGAAACACATGATAATCAATAAAACTTAGTATTACCCAATAATAAATATACCTTTGTGGATTTGTTTTTTCTCTGTCAATATGCTATAATATATCCATGTATAAATTCTAAGAAAAATGGTTTTACAATGAACTAGTAACTAAAATCTCTTTTAGAATAATTTTGATACAAACTGTTAATGTATACAGATATTAATATCTTTAATGAAGACTCAGGCGCGCGCGAATCAGGATCGAACTAAATCTCTTTAAAAGAACCGAGAACGCTTTTAAATCAAGGTAGGATTTTGTATCCATCTTCATTGGGATCTTTTGCTCACATAATATCTGGAATAATAAAAAATTTCAACTAGTGTCCTTAATCAAGACCTGTTGAGCTATGTGTGAGATTTGAATTTCGAAAATACCCTCATTCTAACACAAGGTTTTTAAATACTGAAGTTTCAAAATTTAAACAAGGAACAATTCTTGCTGTATTTAATAAAATGCATAGAATACTTTTCCAACTATTTGATCTCATTGCAGAAGAATATTTAAACATTTAGTCAAGAGATTTGTAGCACTAGACATTTCGTCAAAACATCTTTGAGATCTTGCTTTGTTAAGTGTGTAGTAGCTTCCGTCATTACATACGATGGGGATTAAGATGGAATCGAACATCAAATCAACTAAAAGACCAAGACTCTACCAAACCAAATAACTGCCACTCATCCTCCACAAGAAGTGTCCCCCTCTTATGTAAAAGTTCTTCGATGTATAAGTAAAATATATCTCTTTCTCCTCTCGGAGAAAAATGAGTTAGTCTTTCACGAAATCAACAATTACCCAACTTTAAGCGAACAAAGCCATTGAAGTTGAAAAACAGCAGCCATACAGTTAAAGAGGTGTCAAAACCCCCCTATACCATACTAACAATGTTAAAATGGCCGATTTCGATATGTACCTTTCCTCAAAATCTATAATAGATTTCTGTTCGAAATTTTGTATAGAATGTATTAGTTATGTTTCAGATAAACGATTTGCCAATGAACTCTGTTGTCATAATTTTTAAATAACATTTTTTTTTTTATACAGTGGTGCCTCACACAACGAACTTAATTCGTTCCAGGAGCAAGTTCCTTATGCGAAAAGTTCGTTATGTGAAACGCGTTTTCCCATAACAATACATGTTAAAAAAATAATTCGTTCTGTAGCATAAAATATGGTAAGATGACATAAAAAAAGATAAATTTTTTGTTATTATTTTTATTTAGATACATCTAAAAACATAATGAAAAAAACACACATTTTTTAATTTTAAGAAATAATCGAATCTTGCACATCTTCATCCATTTTCCGCTTTTTGGCCGATGGTGCAGTGAAAAACCTGTCCAAAGTCGTTTGTTTCTCTCTTTTCTTCAACATCTGCCGGAAATAACGGACAAGAGTATCGGAGTACAGGTCGTTGATCCTGTTTGCTTCAGCGGAATCCGGATAGTGGGCATTGGTAAACTCCTGAACTGCTTTCCATTTGACCAGGATGTTCTTGATGTCAGCAGTTGGAATTGGTTGATTGTTGGATTGTTGCTCCTCGTTATCAGATGACGCTTCCCTTTGAGCATTGTCCTGTTGTTGGGCCAGAAGTGTTTGGAGCTCTTCAGTTGTCAGCTCTTCTTTGTGTTCCTCAATAAGCTCCTCTACATCCTCTTCCTCTACCTCTAATTCCAACCTTTGGGCCACTGTGATGATGTCCTTCACCACTTCTGTGTCATCAACTACTGCTTCTTCCTGAATCCACGAAGGCACAAGCATCTTCCAAGCAGAAATGAGGGTCCTTTGTGACACTTCTTCCCAGGCCTTCTGTATAAGTCGTATTGCCAAAAGGATATCAAATTTCTCCTTCCAAAACATTCGGATAGTCATATTGTCTCCACCAAACTCGCATTCTTCAAACACCTTATTAAAGAGGGCTCTAGTGTAGAGTTTTTTAAAGTTCGCAATAACTTGCTGATCCATTGGCTGGAGAATGGATGTGGTGTTTGGTGGCAAATACTGCACCTTGATAAAAGGATAATTTTCCTGCAATATTTCTTCTAGGTCTTTTGGGTGAGAAGGGGCATTGTCAAGTATCAGAAGGGCTTTTGAGCGGCAGTTCTTTTTCCAACAAGAATTTCTTCACGGCAGGAGCAAAGGTTTCCAGAATCCATTCGTTGAAGATAACTTGGGTCACCCAGGCTTTTTGATTGGACTTCCAATGGACGGGCAATTTGGACTTAATAACGTTATTTTTCTTTAAAATTCTTGGATTTTCAGAGTGATAAACCAATAGAGGTTTGATCTTGAGGTCTCCGCTGGCATTAGACGAAATCATAAGGGTAAGTCTGTCCTTCATGGCTTTGTGTCCTGGCAATTTCTTCTCTTCTTTTGTAATGAAGGTTCTGCTCGGCATTCTTTTCCAGAAAAGACCCGTTTCATCGGCATTGAACACTTGTTGTGGGCAGTATCCTTCATCCATAATAAATTTTTGAAAATTAATAGAGAACTTTTCTGCTTCTTTTTTATCAGCACTGCCAGCCTCACCATGCATATTAACGCTGTGGATTCCATACCTTTTCTTAAATCTAAAAAACCACCCCCTGCTGGCTTTGAAATCTTCTTTATTATCTTGATTGCTGCTACTTCCAGGGATGTTTTTCTTTAGATCTTCATAAATTATCTTGGCCTTGTGACAGATAATATCTTGGGTTGTTACGTCACCTTTCACCTGCCTGTCCTTAATCCAAATCGCTAATAGCCTCTCCATTTCCTCGTGGATTGAAGATCTATGTTTTTCATTAAATAGTTTTGATACTCCTTTGGCTACTTTGGCTGATTTTATTGCATCCTTGTTTGTCAAAATGGTGAAAATGGTGGTCTTGTTGAGGCCAAACTCTTTGACGAGGTCACACTGTTTTACCCCACATTCACTCCTTCTAATTATTTCCTGTTTCATTTCAAGAGAAATCACCTTCCTGCTTTTTTTAGAACCCATCATATAAAAAAAATGTTGAGTTTATCTTAAAAGGACGACTGCCGTGATACGTGTGCGATTTAATTCGTAATGAAGAACGATTGCTGCGATACGTGCGTAAGTTAAGCGTACTACGCAGTGACTAACGAGTCTAACGACTGCCTGCGCGGGAGGATGCAATTAATCGGCAGTGATCGTAGAAGATCGGGCGACTTCGTTGTAATGATGAACGATTGCTGCGACACGTGCGTAAGTTAAGCGTACTGCTCAGTGACTAACGACTGCCTGCGCGGAAGGATGCAATAAATCGGCAGTGATCGTGTGAAGTGGGCGACTTCGTTGTGTGAAGCGAAGTTCGTTGTGTGAAGCGAAGTTCGTTGTATGAATCGTGAAATGAACGAAAAGGAAGTTCGTTGTGTGCAGCGTTCGCTGTGCGAGGCGTTCGTTATGCGAGGCACCACTGTATTGCAAGTTATTATTCAGCTTTTTTTTTGGATGGGAGGGGAGAAAGATTATGCATGCTCTTTTTAGTTTTAATACAATCAGTATCTAACAGGAAAAATTAATTCAGTTTCAATTTACAAAATAGATTTTTCAAGATATATAAAAAAGTGAATAGAAAAAAATACTTATGAATTAATAGATTACCGGAATAAAAAAAAATATGTTTAAAGTATCAAGACAAAAAAAGTAATGCAGCATTTTGTCTTGTATGAAAATGAAATGTTATTTTTCTTTTATAAACGTGGTGTTGAAGCTGATATTGAAATTTTCTGTAATTATAAAAACAAATTTATGCTCCAGAATTCAAGCGAGCCTTAAGTGAAATGATTTGCAGAAGTAAAAATACAGTTCTGAATAAAACAACACTAAAAGGTGAGAGTGGTTGAAGAATTATTAAATATTATAGAATTCCCGCAACCTTGACATAAGGGCATTTAAAAATCAGTTCTCAGAGAGAGCTAAGGACTTGTTTATTAAGGGAACACAATACGATTCGATTGACAAAAATTGGTCAAAAAATCAAATCTAATTTTTTTTAGCCTAAATTATTCTTTATAATCTTTCCTATAACCTCACAAAATTTGAAAGCTCTAAACTTAAAAAACGCAGAATTATGATAGCCTTTACGTTTATTTTTATTCACATCCCTATGGCAAATCAACACTTTAAACTTACTTATCTCAAAACGATAAAATAACTAGTTTGTCTTCATTTAAAATACTAAGGCTTTGTGTTTTCTATTGTGCCTAATGCTTTGAATTTTTTTTCACTTATTGCTAATAGTACATGTAATAAAAGTTGGTATGCATTTTTCAATCAAAGCAATACCTATTTTTTAAAAATAATTAAACTCAGAATATATATTTATACATTTTTTAAGGAATTTTCAATAAGCATTCATAAAAAGAAGTATTGTACAAATACCAATAATGTTATCATAAAACCCATACCAACTTTTGTTATACATAGTTTGATATATTTGTAAATCAAATTTCATGCATGTACCTAAAGTTTTGTAGGAGCAGTAGCATTTTAAAATCACTTCAAAAATTTTAAGTTTTTTCCTTAAAAAATTAAATTGTTTAGCTTTTTATAAAATTTGGAGCACAAGATCTGTTTTACGTAGTATACACACATAGGAGGCAAACAAAAAAAATTTGAAAATCCTTAAATTAAAATTTTTTGCTTAAATCGTACCATGCCCCCTTAAACATTTATTTGGAGGGGGGAAGCCACAAAGGACTTTATGAAATGTTTTACCTTTCGACCAAAGAGAACATTGGATGCTTCAGTTATGACAGCGCAGCGTGTGAAAAGTGCTGAGAGATAACAATGAGTGAGAGTTATAATTAAGTCTCACTATCAGGCTGGAAGAGTGTTATTGGCGGCGAACCTCATAATTTTGAACCAAGGTAAAGAGAAGATTACGGCATTTGAGCTGGCACGCCCCTATCCACACCAACAAAAGGACGTTTGTGCTTCAACATATTGAACGTGCATCGGCCTCCTTCACACGGCGGATCTTCAGCGGTACTAGTCTGGGACTCATGACACGCCAGCCACTAGCCCATGACCTTGACCACTAGGCTACGGCAACCACTTCGGGATAACAGAGTTGAAAATAAGTATTCTAGTGTTTGAAAGTGACAGGCATTTTTATATGATAGAGGGAATTCAGTATCCATGTATATATATTGAGTATTAATTACATGAAAGCGACTAAGATTTTAAAATTTTAATTCATCTGTCCATTTTTAATCAAGACCAAAAAGCTTCACAATAAATGAAAGAGTGGACAGACTACAAATGGAGTCAAACAAGCTACAAATGGAGTAGATAAGATGGATTAAATAGTTACCACTTATACATGGAAAAACAGGAAGATGGCTGATGTGTTTATTTTACAATATCTTGCTGAAATTCATGTTTCTATTGTTATACGTAATTATAGGAATGTTAAGAGAAAAAATTAAATGTCAGTGGCAAAAGGGTGAGGTGGTCTCTCCTCTATTAGAGGAAAGGCCTCCATCCAATGGTCAAGATGCTACAGCTAAAAGATTTGGCGGCACATAGAAAAATCTCCAGGAACCTACTACACCGCTCAAGGAGCAATCGCATGAACGAGGCTTTTTAAAGGTAACGACCTCGGGAAGAAATTGAGTTTACGCATTGACATAACTGCAAGGAAGAGCTCTTACCTTCTATGAAGTCAGAGAATGTCGACTTCGAAAGAAAATAGTTATATCACAATGGCATAAACTACAAGGGGCAGAAGTGCTCTTTTAACCCGTTCAGGACCAGGATCAGATACATAGATCACCTCAGGGAACACGGTGTCATATTTGAGATTGCGTTTGGCCCATTTTGAGACTCGTAATCATATTGGTATGATCTTAATTTGGAATTTATGGAATTTGATACGATTATAAACAATAAATTTCGGCATATTTTATTACAATAATGATTTTTTTCTGAATTTGTAAATGAAGTTAGTTTTAACTGGAAAAATCAACTGGTCCTGAACCGGTTAACCTTCGAATTTGGATACCTTAATGCTACAGAGAAGATCCAACTTCAGTTCCCCAGAGGAAAAGAAGCGAGTGTAGGAGAGATGGAATGAGAAGGAACATGATATATTTTAAAGTTTGGTGGGAGGTGCATCATCCTTGTGCGGTAAATCTAAAAATATATTTTATGAATAGTATTTGTTCATTATTGGTGTAATAGCAAACGATTACTTTTGTACCTTTTGTAATCTGGCAATGCGTAATATTATCTTTGGTAATCTGACAATGTTTGTAATATATTTAGTTGAGTAGAAAGAATAAAGATGCCGATTGATTCTATGAAAACACTTGGAGTATTAATTTTATGTAAAACACGTTAGATGCTTTGCAAGCTGAATTTTGAAGCTTTAGAAATCGGGTAGATTTCTAGAAAGCACTCAACATTGTGTTGGCATACGGATGTGATTGATAACGCTGTAAAAGATTTATCAAGGTCAGTAAATTATACTTTCAGTTTCAGTTTTGGTTCGCATTATGGAAGATTTAATAAAAGGGTGTAGTTCTGTTAGAGCGAATTTTACGAAACGTTTTAATTCATTAATAACGGCTTTGAATGAAGAAAATTTAAATCCCGCGGGTATATTGAAATAAAATTTTGTTATTAATAAAGAATTGCTTCAGATTTGGCTGAATGTGTTGATAGCATATGTAACGCATTAGTAGATGCTAAATATGAAGAATATGTGAGTTTTTAAACATGGTAAACGTGAAAACACACTTTTGGACTGATTCCTCCACAGCTCTCCAATGGATAAAACAAAAAGAACCTTGGAGTGTTTTTGTCCTCAATAGAGTAACAGAGATCTAGCTATTGCCAAACATCGGCGACTGGAGACATATTCTGGGGGCATTAAATCCCACCGATTTGCCCTCCAGAGGTTGCTCTGTTTTGAAATCAAAATGGTGGGAGGGATCCACATGGCTACTTTTACGGTCAGAAATGTGGCCAGAAACGACTCACCCAATTAACGAGGAGATTATCTGAACAGAAAAATGTGGCAAATCATTTAGTTTCATTAACAACTCCCCTGTTACTGCAAGCCTTTTCTCTCGGTTATCAAGCAACAACAAAATTATAAGAATTGTAGGATGGATCTTACGGTTTAAGAATAATTTGCAGACCGTTAGAGAATGCAGAAAAGAGGGATGCTTGACTATATTTGAAATAAATGAAGCAGACAAAAAGGATTGTTCAGCTGATTCAAGAAGAGCCTTTTACAGAAGAATCAGTTAGAGGTTTGAAAACCCATAATGTTTTAAGAGACGAGGAGAGTATTTTAAGAATTAAAACCAAGCTGACTCAGAAGAACGACTTACAAAATTTTAGATACCCCATTCTTCTTCCTTGGTAAACATAGGTTAGTGGAACTTCTGGTCAGAGAAGCTCATTTGGAAAACTCTTATCCTGGAGTAAAATTTTATGCTCTTCTGTTGTCAAAATTGAGAGAAAAATTTTGGTTTATAAATGGAAGAAGAACCGTTCGCAGAGAAATTAACAAATGCTTAAGATACAAGCGATACATTTCCAGGAACATAGAGACACCAACTGCCAGTTTGCCTCAGGACAGAGTAGAAAAATTCGCTGCTTTTGAAGTGAGCGGAGTGGACTTGGCTGAATCACTTACTTTAAAGGGAGGTGAAAAATGTTGGATAGCTCTTTTTACCTGTGAGGTGTACAGTGCAGTACATCTTGAACTGGTACTGTCACTTACTACTAGATCATTTCTCCTTGGCTATCGGTGGTTGATAGCCAGAAGAGGTCGACCAAAGGTGATGTACAGTGACAATGGCACTAACTTTATGGGAACTGAAAATTTGCTACAAAAGCTGGATTGGGATGAGATCGAAAAGAAAACTTCCGTCCAGAGAATAACATGGAAGTTCATTCCCCCCTCTGCACCCTGGTAAGGTGGCTTTTAGGAACAGATGGTACAAATGGTCAAAAAACTTCCTAGATGTATTTTAGGAAATTCCTGCTTATACTATGAAGAGTTAGTAAGTATTATATGTGATTGTGAAGCAGTCATTAACTCCAGACCTCTTACGTACATTTCCGAAGACCCCAACGATCTCATTCCTCTCACTCCATCAATGTTTATACAAGAACCGACGGTGGGAGTGCCGGATTTGGATAAACTCGATACAACTGATGTTAAAAGGCGTCTGAAATTTTAACAAAGTCTTAGACAGCACTTAAGAGGCAGATCCTGCCGTGAATACTTGGACATCTTATTGCAACCACGAAAGAAAAGCACTTACTATGGAGTAAAACCTGGAGAAATTGTTATAATTGAGGGCGATTCAAAGAAAAGATTACTATGGTATATGGCTAAAGTTCTTGAAGTGTACCCAGGTAAGGATAACACCGATAGAGTAGTGCGATTGAAAACACAAAGTGGTGAGATTGTACGCCCCGTTCGAGGGATTTATCCTCTGGAAATAAAGTGCGCGGATGATGAAAGCCATTCTAGTGGAAAACCTCTTACAATAAGAAGTGGCAGAACTGTACAAGTACCTTCAAGATTTTTAAGGACTTGAACATTTCAAACTTTTTTGTATCCTTTAAGCTAATGTTTATTTACCTTACTTACAATTTGATTATTATCTTATAATATATAGTATTTGTACTTATAGTATATAGTATATATATAGTATTTGTTCATTATTGGTGTAATAGCAAACAATTAATTTTGTACATTTTGTAATCTGGCAATGTGTAATATTATCTTTGGTAATCTGGCAATCTTTGTAACATATTTAGTTGAGTAGAAAGAATAAAGATGCCGATTGATTCTATAAAAACGCTTGGAGTATTAATTTTATGTAAAACACGTTAGATACTTTGCAAGCTGAATTTTGAAGCTTAAGAAATCGGCTAGATTTCTAGAAAGCTCACAATAATCCTGATAAGAAACTTACAGTGCCAGATGCAAGTAGTTTTGGGAGTCATGATTTGGGATCTCTACGAAGTAGACTATTTTTTTCTAGTTGCAAAGCAGCAAGACGGCTGCAGATGAAGTATATATACCCTAAGGTCATGTTAATTTTCTTTTCATTTCTTTCTGACAAGCATAGTCAGGCAATTTTTACACTAATGCAGACAATTATGTTTTTGGAAGTATACAATGCAAGGTTTAGATCTTCTGATGAGAGCCCATCTGTGTGCAAATTAAATTCTGTCAAATTTTTAAAAAAACTTGGTTGTAATAGTAACACAGGGTTACAATGGAAAATATACAAGAGAAGAAAAAGCTGAAAAGGTATTTTTTTGGTGCTGAATTTCAGAAATAATTATGAAAATTTTTCATCACATCACGGTTTTTTGAAAAATTTAGTATTACTTGAATTTTTATGCACAATTACCAAAATTTTTTTACAGCGTTCAATTTCTTCCCTCCGTGGCTGATCTTCATTCAACCTTGGTGAAACGTACAGAATACCACTCAGTGACATCTTTACTTCGCTTTCCTTCTCTTCCTATCACAATATTTCTCTACCAATAGTATCGCGAGAATCATTAACTTAGATTCTTATCTTGGCTTGATAACGCAGGAGCTGCCACTCGTCTGGATTCATTCTGAACGTAAGACGTTGAAATTTTGAACTTGGTTTCAATTTTTCTTTCATGTGTAATTTATTGTAGTGCATCAGCTGCATAATCGGGAGCTTCATCTGAGAAACACTTTTAGCAGTGGTGTACTTTTCAAGTGTTTCGTGAAACATGGCTTTGAGTTCGAGACGTTGCGAAAATTTTCCAGATGACTTTTGTTACATATACGGTGAATATAGTTTAATTAAAAATCACATGGGAAGCATTAAAGACCATGTAAAACAGTTTTATCTTGCGTATTTTGGCATGAAACTTGGAGACCAAGACAAATCATGGGCTAATCATAAAATCTGTGTAAAGTGCCTCAACGATCTACGCTTCTGGCTCAAAGGAAAGAAGACTGCTGTACGATTTGGAGTTTCTATGACATAGAGACAGCCGAAAAAACGCTCTGATGATTGTTACTTTTGTTCCTGTCTTATCCACAGGTATAACGCAAAAATCAAAAGCTGATACCTTATCCTGATAATATTCCATCGGCCATACGCCTCGCTCCTCATGGACCTAATATTCCAGTGCTTTTGCCACCAACTGAATTGCAAACAACTTCTAGGTAGATCCGAAGTCAAGTTTACAAAGGAAATCTATGTTGGTCCAGATATTCGCAAGCTTATGAAGAATAACGAATTTGAGAGTTACATGACAACGAAATAAAAACAAGCCTGAGTTTTTTCAAAGATGTCGTCAGAAAGTTTCTTCGCAATTTCTAGGATCCTGACCGTAAAAGAATTTCATTGAATAAGCTGGAGAAATTTCAAGAGCTGTTGTTCCATGAGTGGGAAAATACATTTCCTTCACTCACATGTGGACTTTAACCACCAAAAATTTAGGATTATTCAGTAAAGAACAGGGGGGAAAGGTTCCATCAAGATTTTAAAAATATGGAGTGCAATTATATTAAGGAATAATGAACAAGAACATGCTAGCGACTACTGTTGGATGTTTAACGGGATAGGTTTGAAATTAAAAATAGATTAGATTAGATCTTTAGTTTTAATTTTTAACTATGATATTTGAATTTAATGAGAAACTAATTATGACTACATAACAAGGCAGATTTTTTTGGAATTGCAAATAAATACTTATAATTATATTTTAAAATTTAATATTTATGATAAAAGATAGGTCTTTAATGTCATTACAGTGCTCTTTGTTCCTTTACCAAGAACCATTTATCATGTACCAAACATTGTTGAAAGACATGACGGAAGAAGAGTTGGAATCATGGCTTGTGACCCTAAATATCTTAAGGACTTGCATGTACACTGTGGAAAAAATGTGAATAGGCAACGAAATGATGAAATCGTTAATCAATGTATGAGACAAGCTAGTGATGTTAGTAATGACATAATTTTGATGGTTGATAATGCTCAGTATATCGAGCTGTGTTTGTAGACAGATACCCTTTTGATCATAGAACTAAAGAAATAATGTACCCATCTTATTTGTGTGATTTATATATGATACAGTATATCTGAGAGTATCATGGCAGAGCAGTTACACCATTTAATCCTTCTTCAACAGCTTATATGGGCTGAAACAAGAGTTTCACCTTGCATGATCTTCCTTACTGGTGCATACGTTCGATAACTTAATAATATCAATGGAAAGCCGAAGTCAATCATAACTTATACCTAAGGAATAACACATATTTTATTAAATTCTAAATTCCAAATTGTTACAAGAGCTTGAAAATTATTAAATTAATAGTTTGTGCCATAAAATTTAATTTTTAAATTTTTTTTATTATTTTATTTATAAACATTACATAAGATTTTTAAATGTAATAGCTATAAATAAATATGTAACCATTATATGATCGAATGTTCCTTAATATAACTAGATTCTTTCAAAAGTTAGCTCACTTTTTGGAGCCTATTATGAATTTATCTATGTACGTACATGTGGTTATCAAAATCATGGAAACACCTATGAATAAAAGTAACATTTTCGAATGCGCTTCGTAAACATTCAAATACAATAAAAGCTACAAGTTTTTTTTACAAATAGAAATGTATTTATATATTCAGATAGTATGAGGTAGCTTTATTGAATCTCTGTAAGGCTTGATATTTTTTTCAAAAGCGTAAAATGTCGGACCTCTCAGATTTTCAAAGAAGCCATATCCTGTCCAGATTCTGTAGGAGCCTGTCCAGTTGAGGGAAGTGTGTAACAGAAACATCCCAACTTTTAGGTGTTTTTTGGAAACGGTATTTAAAATCATGGCAGCACACAAACAATGTGGCAAGACAGGCTAAGCAGAGCAAAATAGTTTACGGAAGCTGAAGCTCAGTGAAAGATACCAACGGGTATTGAAGTAGATTGTAATGTCTAAAAAGCGAACACCTGCAGAAAGAACTCCACCAGCATTGGGATTCTCCAGTTCCATTGATTACAGTTATAAGGCTCTTCATAAACAGAACATTTACGGCAGAGTAGCAATTCCCAAACCACTTGTCACAGATGTTAATGAAAAGGTCTTCTACAGTGGTGTCAAACTCACAAAATCTGTTCGACTGACAAGTGAATGAAAGTAATATGGTCGAATGAATCGTCTTTCACACTTTTCCTTATAACAGAACGGGTGCGAATTTGAAGGATATGCATATGATCATGATTGTCTCCTTCCAATTGTCAAGAATGGAGGTTGATCTGCCCTGATATGGGCTGCCATGTCGTGGTTTTTGCTGGACCAATCATAATTTTGAAAGGAAGGATCCCTGGAAAGAATTATACAGAAATTTTAGCAAACTTTGTTTCTTGCAGGAGGTAGAATTTTCTAGTGTCATAATGCACCTATTCATGCAGTGGGACTTGTCCAATCATGGTTTGATGAAAACGAGGAAGAAGTTAAACATTTACCGTGGCCCGTACTGTTATCTGACCTCAATATAATTGAACCATTATGGTCTATTTTAGAGTTTTCAATACGGAATCTATATCCTCCCCGGCATCTCAACCAGAACGTTCACAATATCTCCATGAAGAATGGTATAATACAAATACTCCTGTAAACAATATTCAGATATCAGCGGTTGTATGAGTCGATTTCTAGGCGAATCCAAGTAGTATTATATGCTAAAGGCGATCTTACATTATAATAATAAACGGTTCTTTATCAATCTTAAGTGTTTCTATTAATTTTAATATCCACCTATATATACATGCGCACACATATAGACTGCTCAAAAATTTAGAGAAGCAAGCAAAAAAATGCAGAAAACATTGCGCAAAAGCCATGCATGGGCATTAAATGGAGTATTCAGGTGTAACAAAATGCAATTTAGAAGGAAAAAAAAGAGAAGGCAAGAAACAATTGTGTAGAAATTTTAATTCCATGGAATGGTATGAAGAATAGGAAAATGTTGCTTCTGGACAACAATTTGTTTACATGTAAATGTGAAAAAAACTGATTGTTTGCAAATAATACAGGATTTTTATTCTGTTGTGTTGTAATTGCCACACACCTGTTTTGCATAGATGCGACGAGGTTAGCAATGAGACTTTGGGGAATATAGTTCTTCGCTTTACGAAGTGTGATGTCTCAGACAGGAAAGGGAGGCTTTGCTCTTGCAACAATGCATCGTCTGTGTGTGTTCCAAACATAATCGATTGGATTTAGATCAGGACAGCATGCTGGTTACTAAATATGAAGTACTGATACAGTTCCAAGGAAGTTTTCCATGAGACGAGCTGTATGTGGTCTGTCATTATCCTGTATTAAAAGAAAGGAATCAGCAATAGCTGGAGTGTAAGGTATGGCATTGGGTCTCCATATCTAGTCTGCATATCTTTGAGCCGTCAAATTGCTATACCAAATGATATGCTGATCAGTACGTCCAGACCATCAAACCAATCCGTCAGTAATTTGACCTTTCTTGAACGAATATAGGGTTATTTGACTTCCCCCTTACTCTAAACAGAATCGGGATTCGTCTTTCAACGGCATTTGACTCAAATTAATGTGCATCCTATCTCTTGTTCAGAAGCCCACTTTGTTCGGCTCGCATGGTGTCTTGCTGTCAGTGGAATATAAACCATTGGTCTACGTCAGCGCTTCTCAAACTTTCAATACTTGTGACTCTGTTTTCAATCATAATTGTCATCGTACCCCTCCATACAATAACAATATATTGAATGCAATAATAATGTTTTTTGATGTAAAGCTGCAACACGATATTAATTATTAGCCGTACAAATTATCAAGATAAGTATTAAATATAATTTTGTAAATGACAAACCAATGGGAGTCACTGGCAATTAATAAAATTGTTCTTAACATAGTATTGATAATTTGATTATCAAATACATTGTGCAGTACTAATATCTGTATAGGTATATTATATAAGTGTAAGGGTGTATTATATATTTCTTATTATGTCAGAATGTATTTTGTTTTGCTTTCTTTCATTAAATGTGTAATTGTTTAAATCTCTTGTTTTCGTCTTTTCGATATGCTCGCACCCCCAGGTAGGTTTATAATGCCCCCTAGAGGGGCGCGTCCCACAGCTTGAGAAACGCTAGCCTACGTGCATACAGACAATCCACATTAAACTTATTTCGGATTTTTTTGGTTTGAGAACCTTCTTTTTGTTGCCAAGAGAAACTGTTTTGAGTATGCGTCGCGTTGGCTGTTCTATCACGGTGAGTTGTTTACAAGATATATATATATGTCGGTTCTTATATACTGTGGTAGCATGTGACCAACCTTGTCCTGGCCGTCGTTGAACATACCCTGTGTCTTACAATTGACTTCACAGTCTTGAAATGACACTTTGCCCCCTCCCCTCAACAGCATCTACTACAGCTTTTTGTGTTTGCCCGGATACCGGTCTCCGAATTATACGTCAAGCCATAGATTCCGGTAGATCCCGTTGTCGTAAAATTTTCCAATCACTTTTTCTCAAAACAACAGCTGAAAAATATAATTTCACCTCTGAGACAACGGAACTCAACATCTACTACGAAATTACGATTTCTGCACTTTTCAAGTTTTCGACGTCATAAACGTTGATTTGTATAAGAAATTTTCTTCTTTTTTGAAACGCGTTAGACTATGGATGCTTTGTTTGCCACTTCATCTAAATCGTGGTTCACACAATTTTCATGCTAGATAGTGCTCCACCGCATATTGATACCCACAGCGGGTATTATAAAACATACACATTTATAATTAACGAGAATGACCGGACCCTTTCTTGGTTCCTAGCCTCGAAGTCACTGCTCGAAACTAAACCAGTAGGGTTGCCAGATACAATGTAAAATATACGAAATGAAATTCTACAGAGCCATTCGAAACAGGGTTTTTAGAACTTGACTCCATTTATTCCAGTCTTTGTGTTCTTGATGAAGCTCTAAACGGATCTCCGATGGGCTGCTCTTAATGGTACACAGCTTTCAAGACGACGGACCAATAGATCACTTTTATGCTGGTGTCTGGCCACAAGAAATCGTGATACCAGTCGTCCTCAGAAGCTGCGACATTGAATTTTCTCGACAATGTTGCCCCATATCTGCTTCCGGTCTCTTTTCACCTGCGGAACTATTTATCGATCATCACTTGTCATTGTTTTCTTCATTCGACCATTTCTAACTTTTCTTACATCTATGCCTGTCATTTAAAAGACTTCCCAAGCGCTTGAAACTTTACTTTTATGTATTTCAAATTCTTGTGCAACATTTGTCAAACGACTCCCCTCTTAAAGCTTGGCGATCCTTCTGCCACGTGTAAGAGCATCTTGGTGGTTTCTTGTAGTCATTATGAATGCACGATTTCGCTTCCACTGGCAGGGAATGTCTGGAAATGCGTCTTTTCGTCTGTTAAATCTGCCTTGGCACTGTGTACGCGCATTTCAAGCGTTTACGTGTACGTGTTGTGACTTTCCTTTTGATGTCATAATGCTGATATTTGCATACACATCCCCTTTCTATTAAACTGCTTCTTCACTGCACTGCATTGCAAATAGTCTTTTTCAACTATTTCGTGGTTATATGTTAAAAATACATTTGTTTCTTTTTTCTCGCTAGTGTATATACACAGGGTGTTTCAAAACATAACGATAATCGTGCGCAAGGTGAAAGACAGGGTCATATCTGTTCAGGGAAAAATATTTAAAAAAAACTACCCTGTTCTTGGTTAAGTGAGGACGAGCACATTTTCGACAAATCGACGAGGTTTAAATATTGCGAACAAGCTTGTCAAGAAATTGAACTATTAAGTCCATTTCCCTTTCCGGGATATTCCATGTCCAAATGCTCCCATACAGGAGGCGCATAATGCTCTGGCTATCCATTTTTTTGGAACCACATGTCCCTGTATGCGTTGAAGGGTACATTTTCCTGCAGGTCTGTCCAATTGTTTGAAGCAAAATTCAAATATTTGGCTTTATTTAAACTTTGAGTTAACTCAAACGGTCCAGATATTTTTTTTTAATTCAGTACTCCGTTCCCCATGTTGATTTTAAATTGAAATTGGGACCGATCTTCACGCCTTACATGTGGGTTTTTCATGGGCCATCCATTTAAGTTAAAATATCCGTTCCTAAGATTCAGTTTTATAAAATAATGTTATTTTGTAAAAGAAAACAAAATGGCTTTGATTGTTACCGATAGAAATGTAGCAAGCGCTGTACAATTTTGGAATTGTCACTAAAATGTTCATCTTTTGAAATAACTTGCTTAGAGTAGTTTATGAGATTTGTTCTTTTATGAAGCGTCAACGTTTAGTGACATCCTTTTCTCAAACTGGCTTAAACTATGTTGATTTTAACTAAACCAGTAAAGGTTTTTACTCCATTTTGACTTAATTAATAGTCCGGCAATGAAAGATCACGTTAGGGAAAAAGTCGTAGTGAAATTGTTGAATTTGCGGTCATAATACCTAACGATATAGGGGAAGATATCAAAAGAGATATAAAATGAAGATGTTCTGCAAATATAAACAAATTTTCTATCATTGTTATGCGGAGAAAAGAACAAACGTTATATCAGATGGGAATCTTAACTAATCGAGCCAACGTTTGAGAAACTTCCCTGGGTATGTGTACAATAGTTGTTTTTTTATGTAAAGTCAAAGCTTGGTGACATCTTTTTCTCAAACCCTGATTCACACGAATTACGTTAATTTTAACTAAACCAGCGAAGTGTTTGTCCGACTTGTGACTGCAATTAATAATACGGCTATGTAAGAGAATGCTAGAGAAGAAACCATTGTAACATTAGGAAATTTGTGGTCACAGTAATTAATGATGTGATGAAGGGTGTCAATTTCCTCATTTTTGAAAATGTGTTTGTTCTCACTAAACCAAGTTCAGGTAAATTTTTTTTATATTTTTCCACAACACCTTTCACTTTGTGCCCGATCATCGTTAAGTTTCGAGACACCCTGTATATATACAAAAACAGCCGAACTGGAGTCGTAAAAGTAAGCTCAACTTTATTAACACAAATAGCAGAATAAATGCTGTTAGCTGAAATTCAACCATATGTTTATTTGCTTCAAATGTCGAAATATTCCAGCAGTGTAGGAAAGCGAGTTTCTAAGGTTGCATTCGAGAGCTCAAAAATGTTAGGTGAATTCATGAAGAATAAATCATAATTCTCTCTCAAAAACCATCTGAATCTAATGATTTTTTATTACATTGCATTTTTTTCAATACAGTAAAATTTAGTTACACGAGCATGAAAATTAGTATTTAACTCCCAAAAGCAGCTAATGACACACACCTCTTTCCCCATACATTACTGCAGTTTCATAAACCTCTAAAGTATTAATGATTTATTTTACGTGTTTTTTATTACATTTGTTCGATTAAAATAATATCGTTTTCTACTTAATAAACATTGGGTAAGAGTTTCTTTTATATTATATTTGATTTCAAACTTTTTGTCCCAAAGAAAACCAGTTATGTTAAGGAGTATGAGTATTATAAGATACTATGTAACGTAATGGTTGCCATTTTAATTAAGTTATTAATTTTAAACTTTTTAATTCTACCCACGCACGTATACAAAATAGCCTCTACAGATGGTGGATATTTTCCATCTTGTTCATTAAAAAATTAAACAAAGTAAATGAAACTAATAACAGTTTTATAAAACAAGTATGTTACAGTGCTAAAATGTAACATATTCTTTTTCAAATGTGATCTTTTGAAGCCACTTTAGTTTTAATTAAGAGCTGTAGAGTTTCGTTCTGTGTGACATTATTAAAACGCACTTAGTAATATTTTGCACCATCATTTGTACAACGATTTCTGGAAACAAGAGATTTATTTTCAATTTAAGCATTTTTGTAATAGAATCTCTGGTGATTTTTAAGGTTTTAAGTGAAAGTCAGTAAATGGAAATTCATGGTCAATTGGCAAACTTTTGAAGGGATCACTTTTGAATCATTTCGATACGGCACTTCCTTTTAGATATAATTCTTAAAATTTAATCATATATTTTATTGATTGTATCATTAGGGCTTCAAAGCTCTAAATTTAAAAAAATTAATTACTTCCCTCTCGTAACTGATTTCTGTATCCAAGAGACATCAACGCTCTAATTTTATTTCTATTTATTTTATCCGTTAATACGTGTGTATTGTTATATTTTCATAAATATGAATTAATTCTAAACTCTCTCATTTTAGTTAGGTGTTATGAACGTGACAAGATAATTATGTATAAATATGTGGCTCATATGTATTTATTATTCTCCGAAAAAAATACTTTTATCAACTTTGATTTTAGAGATCATGATATATAACAATACGAAGAGGTTCTATTGGTCTGCCATGTAGAGGGGCCAGTGGCACACACAAGGCACAAGGGAAGGGGGCCTCAGGTCCAGACCCACCCCCCAAAGCTTTTGATTCTCTTTTTCGATTGATTATAATCCTGTGTATATCTATATAAATAAATAAAATTGAAGTGTCTGTTTGTAATTTCAAATTAGCAGCTTTTTACTAAATGCATTTAAAGGTAAATACGTTACTTATATCAAAAAATCAATTTTTAAAATTTTTGTCTGTCTGTCTGTTTGTTCCGGCTAATCTCGGAAACGGCTGGTGCGATTTTAAAAATTCTTTCACCAATGGAAAGCTACATTATCAGCGAGTAACATAAGGTACATTTTATCTCCATATTCCTACGGGAACGGAAACTATGCGGGTAAAACCGTGGGACTTTGCTTACTCCCCACCAAGTTGGCGCAAAATTATGCATTTGGTCAGTAATAGAAATTTTAATAATGGAAATTTCTCACATTTATAACACAGTGAATTGAAACACAGTGTAATTTAGCATCTTTACAAAAAGCAATTTTTGAATGGTTTTTTACAAAACGTATAACGTTTATTACGTTACGTTTGTTAAATGTCAAACTCAAACTTTACTAAATATCGCCAAGTTGGCTAAGAAGTTCTCTATTCCGACAATCCCAGATATTTTAATGCAAATTTTCTACCACATTTTAAAGAGGGAAACGAAATAAAGTTTTAGCGAATTGCGCGCGTGATATTGAAAATTTTATGGTAATATTAATTGACAGTTTCATAAAAAGTTTTGATTTTTCGAATGTTTATCACTTTGAATTTTTTTATAATCTAACTAGCTGACCCGGCCCGGCGTTGCACGGGCTTTTACCGAGAGTATAACTTAACCCCCATGTTAATTTCCTCCTTTCTTTCTGACGCCAGCACTTTTGTGTGGGTGTACGATGTGCGTGCAAGGCCCATGAGTGCGTATCAATGGTTTTTTCGCTTAACATTTTCCTTCTCTTCACAAAATCACACTTCCAATATAATTTTTCGAGATTACTTTTACTTCTTTATTTCTTTCCTCTTCGCTTAGCCCGGCGTTGCACGGGCTTTTACTGAGTGAATAACTTAATCCCCATGGGAAAATTTCCTGTTTCCCTCAGGATGATAGCACTTACGTGTGTGAATGCTCGATGTGAGTGATTTCTTTAACTATATCATTAAAACTCCCTTTTTCGAAATTTGTTCTTGCGTTGGTGTGTTGTGGTAATTAGGAGAGATGGGTGAAAGCTCAGGTGTCATCCTCTTTACTTGACCATGGTTGAAAATTTCGAGGTCCGTCGCTAAAAACCCTCGAATATTCGAACAGTGTGAATCTATAAATCCCTCACTCACTTTTCAGTTCTTTCGTTGCAATTTTTTAGTTCCGGAAACGAAAATGTAGCCTTTTTAAAAATAGTTGTATGTTGAAAAAAGACAGAAAAGTAGAAATGTTTCAAATTACAAAATTTCACTACTATTTTAAATCTTGAAGTAAAATTGTGAGGATTTTTTTAAATGTTGGACACACGGGGAAAAAATTTCATGCAATTATCCTTATAACAGAAGAAATTATTAATTATTAAGTATTTTGAGTGTTTTATTAAAGTTTGTTCAGAAAAGTTTTTGGCTTTTTATTTTTTAAATCACTGCTACTAAAAGTTTTAAAAATATTTTTTATTTAAATGCAACGATATTGATTTATTTCACAGTAAAAATTCAAAAAGAAAATAATACTATGTGATAAAAATATATTCAAGAATATTTCCTTATATTTTTTTCTGATATATTTTTCTTATATTCTACTGTTCTTCAATAAATCAATCTTTAAGAATAAAAAAAAACTATTGGTTGTGATGCGTTATATGATTGAGCGTTCCGTGTTATGAGGGAATTTCCCTTTTTACTACGAAGCGAAAGACTCAAAACTACCTCTACCTTTCCCGTCTTCCAAACAGAAAGCTAACGCAAAGTGAATGACCTTGACGCAATTCAGAATTTTTTTTTAAAGTTTTCATTTTTTAGAGGGTTTAACTTTCACGTTAAAGTTTTAAAATTTCACACATTAATTGCAAAAATAAAGTACTTTAAAATAAAAAAAATGTACAAAAAAGACTGTTTAAATTATTTCTCCAGGGACTGGGTTCGAATCCCGGAGAAGGCATGGATGTTTGTGTTGTAATCCTTTCTTCTGTCTGTGTTGTTTACTCTCGTGTTATACGTTCGGTCGTGCACGGGGTTTATAAATGTTAAAAAAAAAATTATTTCTCGCAAGAACGATATTTTACGAAAATCACAAATTTTTTTTTTAAATCCGTAATTTTTAAGCAATTTTTTCAATCTTTGCACAGAAATTGGACAACATTATTCTACAAACGTAAAAAAAGTTTCGTGCGCTTATTTTAATAAATGACGAAGTTATTTAATGTTTAGTTAACATTTTGAGAATTTTTTAAAAAAATCGTAGAAAAAAAATTACGGCATTTTATTTTTTAATTGACTGATTCAAAAAGAAAAAAAAGCATGGCATTATTTAGTAAAAAAATATCGTTTTAATAACACGAAAATAAATTCATACGCAACAATTTAGAAAAGATTTTTCATAAAAACGCATAATTTTTAACTTATTTTAAAAAAAAAATCTTTAAAAATAGAAAATATCATTATTTTTCAAAAAACATTATACCGTATCTTGGCGAAAGAAATGATCTTTCCGATTCCGTAATTATTTTTTGACTGATTTAAAAATCAAAAATCGGATGGCTGTTTAAATAACGTCGAGAGTACTGAAAATTTTCACCCTCTGTTGCAATATCTGCTTCCACAGACACATGAGCATCCCTTACGGGAATCTGGCAACATTTTTTCCGGATTCTTCACATTTCCGGCAATAAAAAAATTATGGCTTGATTAATTAACACAGTAGGCAATATTATATTATGATTGGTTGAGTAGTTTCGGAGTCCATCGTGGACAAACAATGTGACACGTATATCTATATATATAAAGGAGAAAAGCGACTGACTGACTGACTGACTAATCACGATATCTCCGGAACTATTCAACCTACAGACTTGAAATTTGGTAGACATGTTCCTTTTATAGAGTAGACGTCAGCTAAGAACGGATTTTCCGAAATTCGAAACGCAAGGGGCGGTAAGGGGGTTAAGGTGCGTTATAAATAATTGCTTCCATGTTTAAACTACTTGATGTACAATCTTGAAATTGGGTAAGCAGATTCCTTTCAGAGAGTAGAGATCCGCTACAAAATGAGTTTGGTGAAAATCGACCCCCAAGTGGCGTTGCAGGGGCTTAGGGGGCGTTATAGATAATTATTTCCATTTTTAAACTATTTGACGCACTGTCTTTAAATTTGATATAAATAGATTCCTTTCGTAGAATAATGATCAGTTATAAAACAGGTTTTTTGAAAACAGACTTCTAAGTGGCGTTGTGGGGGATTAAGGGGCGTAATAGATAAATATATCCGTTTTTAAACTACTTCACCTACCTGCTTGGAAATTGGTAGGTAAGTTTCTTTCCTGGAGTAAATATCCGCTACAAAATGGGTTTTCGGAAAATTGACCCCCAAGGGGTGTTGCGGGGGCGGGGGTTTAAGGGGCGTTATAAATTCCGATTTTTAAGTTACTAGACGTACAGTCTTGAAACTTAGTAAGCAGATTCCTTTCATAGGGTAGAGATACGCTACAAAATGGGTTTCGCGAAAATTGCATCCAAGTGGCGTTGCGGGACTTAAGGGGCGTTACAGATAATTATTTCCATTTTTAAACTATTAGACGCACAGTCTTTATATTTGATAAATAGATTTATTTAATAGAGTCAGCTATAAGAAGGTTTTGTGAAAACAGACTTCTAAGTGGCGTTGCGGGGTATAAGTGGCGTAATAGATAAATATTTTCATTTTTAAACTACTTGACCTAGCTGCTTGAAAATTGGTAGAAATGTTTCTTTCATGGAGTAAATATCCGCTACAAAACGGGTTTGGAGAAAATTGACCACCAAGGGGGGTTAAGGGCAGATATAAATAATTATTTCTATTTTTAAACCATTAGACTCACAGTCTTGAAATTTGGTAAGCAGATTCCTCTCATAGGATAGAAATACACTACAAAATATGTTTTGTGAAAATCTACCCCTAGGTGGCGTTGCGGGGGTTCAAGGGGCGTTATTGATAATTTTTTTGCATTTTTAATTAATTGGACGCACAGTCTTCAAATTTTGCTAAGCAGATTCCTTTCATAGAGTGCAATTCCCCTACAAAATGGGTTTTGTGAAAACAGACCCAGAAGTGGCGTTGCGGGTGCTCAAGTGGCGTTATAGATAATTATCCCCATTTTTAAACTGTTAGACGTACAGTCTTGAAATTTGATAAGAAAATTCCTTTCGTAATGTAGAGAACCACTACAAAATGGGTTTTGCGAATATCAACTACCAAGTTTAATTTCGGGAGTTTAAGAGGCGTAATCGATAAATATTTCCATTTTTAAACTATTTGATCATCCTGCTTGAAAATTGGCAGGCATGTTCCTTTCATGGAATAGAGTTCCTCTAACAAAGAGTAAAACGAAAATTGACCCCTAAGGATGTTTGCAAGGGGTCAAGAGGAGTTACAGAAAAAAATTAATGTTTTTAATTGTTAGACCCATATACTTAAAATTTGTTAATCATGTTTCTTTTGTTGAATAGAGATCCACTAAGAATGTATTTTAAGCAAATCAAGTTCTTAGGGGGGGGTGCAGGGGGTTACTGGGACGTATTGACAAAAAAAATTACTTTTTTCGAGCTACAAGGACTATAATAATTAAATTTGGTTTGCATTTTTCTTTTGTTGAATTGAAATCCTCTAAGAGCGGTTATATTGGAAAACGGCTCTCAACGGGATTATGGGGATACTGATAGTAAAACTTCTTTTTTTCTGTTAGATTTAGACTTGAAATTTGGCTTGCATGTTCAATTTACGGAGTAGAGATCCACCGAAAATTGGTTTTGCGGGAATCCACTTGGTTTTTGGGTTACGAAAGAGCAAATTATCATTCT